>VZTD01005736.1:2441439-2631365 GCA_013397725.1 Rhagologus leucostigma
TTTTTTTTAAATGAAGAACAAAGGGCAAATGATGTACCTGACATCAGAGCCACAAGTATTATTGCTGTATTAGATAGGCTGCCACACTTTAGTTAGCGTTGCAAGCTGCTGTGAGTAAAGTTGTTTTAAAATTTGCAGTGAGTAATGTAGGTGGCTTTCATTGCAGATGAAGAAGGCAGACAGCATATGGAAGACCAAGAGTAAAAGCAAGTTAATGTATTGGGGATTATGGTATCTAAAAATAAGTTTGTTCCAGGTCCTGCAGACTCCATCAATAGATTTAGCTGGGTGAACATGTAGCCTAAGCCAAGTACGTGCCTGTGTGTTTCCACTTGTGAAGTCAAAATTAAAAGCTGTATTAGCTCAATCACATGCTGGTTGGTGCCTGCAATGTGGTTCTTAATGTTAGGTGAAGAAAAATGATGGGATCCACTCTGCAAATGTTAATAAAGGTAGAAGTTTTGTCAGAATTGCAAGGGGAACACAAACCTACTCTGAACAGCAAAGAGAATTTCAAAGAGAGGTTTAGGTAGAGCTGCAGCGTGAAATCCAGCAGTGAGGATGTTCGAGGGAGTCAGAGGTAGGGCTGAGTGGCCATCACAAATGTTTTATAGCAAATATTGGTTTAAATTTTGCAACTCTTTTGCTCTGGCCTTGGTAGCTTTTTTTTTTCCTGTGGTCCCTTGTCTGAGTTCCTTCACCCCTGATGTAAAGTGAGCTTTTTAGCTGAAATACCAGGGGGCAGGTTTTATAACTGCTACACAAATACTTGCACTTAAATCCTTATGATCACAATGAGAAGCACACCCAGAATTAACTGATGCCATGTGATACATGAGTAATCTTATTAGAGCAACAAAAAGAGTAAATGTGGTTCACATACAAAAATGCATTTCAGTGAATAATTCCGAGCAGAGAATAAATTTGAGGAAATTTTAATACTTTTGCAGAATATGAAGGTTTTGACACAAAATTACACATAAGTTACTTGTTATACTCAGAAGTCTGTCAGTCTGAACATGTAAGAATGGAGATTTACTGCATTTGAAAGTCCATTCATTATTTATTAGGAGTAAATTTATGCTGTTTCCTCAACTATAATTTCTCATTTCTTGAATGCAAAGTCCCATTTCACAAATCGCTAATCCCTTTTCAGACTGAATAGAAAATACATCTGGTTTAATTATAGGAACCAAATAGGTATTTGGGAACTATCTAGTATTGCCTGGGGAGAAGAATAAGCTGAGAAGGGAAGACAAGAAAGATGAGAGTCATAAAAAGAAAATCAGAACAATAACAATTGCAGTCATTTTGGGTTGAGTAAGAACCCCACATTAAGAGGTGGTAAAACATTTATCTGGATCTTCATGGAATCACAGAATGGTTTGGGTTGGAAGTGACCTTAAAGCCCATCTCATTCCCCTCCCTGCCATGGGCAGGGACACCTTCCACTATCCCAGGTTGCTCCAAGCCCCGTCCAACCTGGCCTTGAACTCTTCCAGGGATGGGGCAGCCACAGCGTCTCTGGGCGCCCTGTGCCAGGGCCTCCCCACCCTCACAGGGAAGAATTCCTTCCTAATATCTAATCTAACCCTGCCCTCTGTCAGTTTAAAGCCATTTCATTGACCTTTCTTTTCATCAGCCTTCTTGTTCCTGAGTCTCAGCAATGGTGTCTGAGCCACAGAACCACCCAGCCATGAGTACTGGAGATCCACCACGCTGCCAGCAGCGGGTCCAGGTTGGGCAGTGAGTCCCAGTTCACTTCCCCAGTTTGTGGTTGTTTGACCACAGGGAATCATCAGAAACAAGGAGCCAGGAGGGACCAAGAACCGAGTCTCCCAACGTCTCAGAGGAACTTTAACAGCCCTAATCCACAGAAGCTTTAATCATATCCACAGAGTCTTGAATCTATGCTTGCCTGTCAAAAGCAATAAGATGATAAAAGACAAGTTTTTCAAGGAGATTGATGATTAAACTACAGTGTTTTTATGGACAATAAACAATATGGTTAGAAAAGCATGACCAAGGCGTGGTGATTACCTGAGTACTCTTCCTCATGAGCCATTCCTTCCTAGCCATAAGATCAGCCTTCCCTGATGTGTCCTGCTGCTTCTGTGGGCATGAGCTTCCTCAGACAACTTGAAACACATTTCAAAATACAAACACAACTTGACTCTGAAATTGCAAAATCTTGTACAAATTTGTACAAACAGACAGACAATTCTCACCACTTTGAAGTTTTAATGATAACTGTAATGTCTAATTTAGTCATTAGTTTTAAAGCAGCCGCTTTGTAAGATGCACTATGTTTTTTGTCAAATCCAGAGTTTCTAAAATGCAAAGTTTACCATATAAAAGGAAAAAAAACCCCTTCAACCACTGAAACACAATGCAAATGCTGTTTTCCCTTTTTAGGTAGACTGGAATTCTAAAAAAAGCTTATTTATGGCACCCAAGCAGAGCCTTCTATTGGCCTAGACAAAAGGGGCGACCTTTCATACTCTCAGAATTTTTTGATGAGTGCACACTGATGCCATATAACATGCAAAATGTGCCTGTTCATAAATTGCTGTATTTTTAGCTTGCTTTTACAGGATGATCACAGGAGAGATTTGTGTGTGTCCTTATTGGCAAAAGACTAGCAATAAATCCTAAACATGAAGCGTGATTGCTTTCCAAGAACTTGGCTGCGGAGCAGTTGGAAAAAGGGCAGTAGAACAATGAAAAGCATATTTTGAAGGAAAGAAGGTGGCTATAGTGACAGCCAAAACTCCATGGAGAATATGGTTATTGCAACTTCATTAACCAGTGCATTGAATGCAGAATCTAAGATCCATCCCTTGACATAAACCCAAATACTTTGTATGGAAAACATTGTCTCTGTAAGCAGAGGACGCTTCCATGTGGTGTCTCAGTTTAGTTTTCTTTTTAGAGTTCGAGAGAAGCTCACCATTGTAATAGCTTTCAAAAAAATTTCAAGAATGGAATCAGCCATCGCTTCAGATGCAACAGGGTGCTTTTAAGCAGTATAAAAAAATTAGATTCCTTTTCAAGCCTGGAACCATTTCTTTCTGTGGAAAAAAAAAAAGCATCCAGAAGAGTCAAGACTATTTCATTACATTTTAATTAAGGAGATTCAGAAAACAGGATTTTTTCAGGCCTTTGCGAGAAGAACGTGCAAGTTGAATGACTTCAAAATTTCTTTTTAGAGAAGGGAACTAGTTCTGTAGCCACACCTGGCTTAGGGCAAATGTGTGTGTGTGTGTATAGAACTGGCTCGAAATTGCAGTAGTTTTTTTTGTATTTTTTGATAGCAGGGCTGATGCAGAGCAAGGTAGAGCTGTAGCTGTGCCCTTGGTGGACACTCTGGGGTTCTCCCTGTGGCCATTCACCCCAGTCTGCAGTCACGGGCAGCAGGGCTTGGGATGTGGCAATGCTGGACGAATTAAGAGCTCTTCCATCCAAACTTTTTCACTGCAGAGAGGACCATGCTGCTTCCTGTGTTGTTGTGTGGAACTGTTACGGCCTGATTGCTATCTGTCTTGTTGGGTTTGTAGGCATTTAAAAAATATTTAGTACTGAGCCAGGTTATTAACACAGAGAACCTATTATGTAGTAAAACTTTTAGTACAAATGTTAACCGTGGAGGTTTGAGTACAACTACTTACATCTGCTCCATTAATCTCATGGGATTGCTTTCCTCAAGTGCAAAATAATAAATCTAGGAAGAGACTGCCTGTCTCTGTTATCAGTATGTTCTTTTTCTGAGAAGGTTTTAACTTAGTGTTGCTGAAATTACCCACTCAGAAAAGAATTTTCAGTACTTATACAAGACATTGGCATAACTTTATGACTTTTTTTTTGTGTGTTAATTAAGAATACTCTGAGAACTTAGTCAAAAATACTGGAAAGAGGTGGTTTTAGTGATTCTCTCCTGAGTGTTGCCAGAGCAGCAGCACATGGACCAAACTAACACATGTGTCTTTGTGATAAACAGCTCCAGAATTAAAGTCTCAAACACAGTTGTGCCCCAAGATGAGCCCTACCTGTCCATGCCTTTGTCCCCACTGAGCTTTGGATGGGCATCTGCTGTCCCGTTTTGAAGGAGAAACAGCTTAAGAGGAATTCAGCAGCTCTGACTTTGCTGCTTTTAGGCCCTGGGGCTATGTTACACCTGCTTGGTGGCTGATACTGCTTCCTTTTTCCTGTATACCTGTGGACAGCACAATGTGTCACTCCTGCAAAAAATACACAGCAAAGACCCCACGCTTGCATCCTGTCTGACTTCTTGGAAAATGAGCTCCCTTTCCAGGTACTGCTGTGCTAGCTGAGAGCTGCTAATGGTCTCTTCCCAGCTCAGAGGATGAAGACCTGTGTGCTGAGGACTTTGATGCTTGCAGCGGAAGGTCTGAAGCCCCAGTTGTGTCATCAGACTTACTGCAGATGTGTTCTGATCCCCACAAACCTCAAAACTGACTGCTAGGATGGGGGCAGGGTCCTCCTGCATGGGTAGAGACAGAAGTTGTGGTTTTGTTGTTTTGTTGACTGATTCTTCTCCCACACTGGTTTTCTGCCAGTGTTACTCCGTGAATGACTTCTGGTTCATATTGATCCAGGGAAAGCTACAATATCACATCAGGATCCATACTGTTGCACTGAAAAAGTTTAAAAGCAGATTGTTTTATCAGTTACTGTCCCTGTGTAATATTAGTCAAATCCAACCACATAAACAGAGGTTCTGGACAGAAAATTGGGAGTTAGGGGTCCAACTCATGCTCATCTGAGATCTTTCCCTGGATCTTTATTTTGAAATATTCTGTGTGCTGTATGAGTTTTCTGTGTGGCAGTGGGGAAGAAGAGAATTGGTTGCCCCTTATTTTTACTGGCGTGGAATCTAAACAATAACAAGATGATATAATCCTAATATTTCTTCAAGACCACAGGATGTGAAATTAAATTAAAAGGCCAGGAAAATAAAGAACGCTGCAGTTTGATTACACTCAGCTGGATTATCTTTGTAATTATTTTGCTTGGAAGATTTAAAAATGCATACAGCTTTGTGAAAAAGATTAAACAGGGAAACCAAAATTAAAGTAAACAATCTAAAGAAAATATTGCAAAGGTGATGGGTATTTTACTTAATTAAAAAAAATGCACAGAGTTGCCTGTTAAAAATGAAAGGATAGAGCAAAACACAGGTGAGGAGGAAGATGGATGAGGCCATTCAACTGGCTCAGCTGCTTCTAGCTCATATAATGTCCTTTCAGATATAGTTAAGAAATTGTCAGAAGCAGTTATTCAGGGAAGAAGGGCAGGCTGAAAGGAGCAGAATTACACACAGGTACTCAAGCCTCAATCCAGACCTGGGAGCAAATAACGCAACCAGTGAAGGAAGGGCTGTTGTCTGTGTTCCAGGATGAGAACAGTTATTCACAGCTAACTTTTTGGTGGTGCAGCCAAGGCTGAAAAACTTCTATATCCATCATTTCCAGCACCTGGGGATGCGTTTGCTATGCATGAGTAGTCCCATGGACTTCACGGGGGCACTGCTTGCTGGTTGGAAATGCAGCTTGTTTGTGCTCAGGGATCAGTCAGCTCTCACTGCAGCAGAGCTGTTCCAGGCAGTAAAACCACATGGATAGAGCTAAAGGGAAGCTACTGGAAGCCATTGGGAAAGGCCTACTACGTCATCTTGTCCCTGGTCTGCCATGTACTTTTTAAGGTATGGAACATTTTGGTATAAAAATGATTCCATTTATGGGTCTGTCTCTCTAGATTTTTTTTTTTAATGAGCCCAAGAAATCTTGATTTTTTTTTTTCTTTCTGGTTAAATTTCGCTTACTCCCATCTCCTTTACTCACGTAATCCCTTCTGTGCAGTTTTCATTTTTCCAGGTACTTTCTGTTCCTCACCAGTTACGGCCTTGCCAAGTTTAACAGGTTTTGTTCTTTCCTTCTTCCAGCCTGTCAGCTTGGATGGCCCAGCTCAGATTCTGTGCATTCAGTCCTCAGCTCGAGTTTCCTCCCAGCACTGGGTTCCTCGTGCCGAGGGACAGATTGGCCATGCAGAGAGGCCGAACCTGCTCCTCACCCTGCCCCACCTCAAGACCAGCCAAAAGAGCTGCTGTGGTGGGGACGGGCCCTGGGGAAGGGGCAGGACCACACTGGGTAATTCATGAGGGTATTTCTGAGCAGTTTCCCCCGCTGAGGTTGCTGGTGGAGCTCCCTGTTGTCCCCAGGATGCCAGAGAGGCGGTTAATAAGCTGGAGCAGCTATTTTTTGCCTTGGTTGAGTATTCTCTTGGGTCCCATTGAATGCATGATTTCACTGTGAGCCTGGCTTTTCCTGGTAGGCTGAGGTTATGTTGCAAGTTCTAGAAGTTACCGTATTTTTCATACAATTCCTGTTTTGCTTCACTACCCAAAGAGCCAATCTTTACCTTGTGTGGGTGTGGAGAATGATGACTTCTTGAATGCTGTTTGCTAGTTCCCAATGCTCCTGAACCCATCCCTTTTTCCTAGCATCATTCTCCCAGTGAATAAATTTGGATGATTTTATTTCCTCTCCCTGTTGGAGTAGTCTAAACTTTTCTAGACCAAAATTCCCATATTTTGTTCTTCCCACTTCTCTGTCTAGTTTATTTTCCCTGTCTTCTGTTTCTGACACCACCTTTGAATTTGAGAAGTCTTTGATGTACTGTTTAAAACACGTTTAATTAGTTTGGATTAAATGTCAGTTTCCTGGCCACATGTAAGGCTTTATGTATTTACACTCTCCTATTATCCTTGGTTGTTCTTTGGTCGGTGTTTAGTCTGTGTGACAAGGCTCCTGTCTAAAATTACCGAAACTGTTCTTTTTTTCCTCTCCATGCGTGTGTTATGGGAGACCTTCATGGCTCTATAGGAAGTCTTTATTTACAATGAAAGCTTTAGACTCTGCCTGCCTCAGAGTGCTCCCTCAATTTCATCTGGTGTGTCCCAGGAAAGGGTCTACCTGCCAGGAGAATGGAGAAATTCTGTAACGTTACAGCGGTGTTCACTTGGCAGCATCTGCACAAGGCACTGGTGGAGGATCTCATCTTGTGGGGGAAAAAAAAAAGGTTAAAAAAGGAGAAAAATACAGCTGGAAGAAGAGGAGATTCAGAAACAAAGGGAAGATGTCAGTGATGCCAAGTGAAAACAGCACCAGTGAGTCCTCCGTGACACTTCCGTCAAAATATTCCTGTAGGCACTGCAAGGGAACTGACACCTTTAACAAGCAGATGAGTTGGAAAGAATGGATGCCAGGCTAAATCATCATTTAGCCAAGGTTGCCAAGATGCATATATATAGATATATATTCATTCATACTGGTGTTGTTTAATGCTTGTCCTTAGCTTTCTGCTGATTTCATCTTCCTCTTCCCTCTTAGGTTAGATTTTGTTTCCTGCTGGGAATGAAGGTTTTATTGGTAATATTTTTCAGCCGATGTTCTCTCTCCCATCTTCTTCAGTTTTGGTTGTTACAGACTTGGTTTCTTTATTTTCCCAGTGCTCTGGGTCTCTATGAAGGAGGAGAGGTTCTAGTGACAAGCACTCTGGAAGTCAGTAGGGTTGCTTTTTGTAGGGGTGATCTTGCTACTTGCATGGCAACCCTTTCTCCAGCAGAAATCAGTGGAACAACCTACTTTTCCTCTTTTGTTGCACAAAAATGCAACTGCTCTCCCCGCAGGTTTTGCAGAGGAAATTTTACTTGGCTATCAGTTATGGAAAATTAAGGGAATCTGGACACTCATCCTTAATCTTTCTATGAGAGGAAGGATAGCTGCCCAGTGCAACATTTGGAAGCTGTGAAAAAGCTTACAAATACAGGAGTTTGGACTAATCTATGAATAAACCCTTTCTATCTCCCTCCTTAGCAATTCCACATCTACATTCCATCTTTGAATCATGGTTTTGTGTTTTCTGAGGATGCCAAATTATAAATCATACGTTGACTGAGAATTCCTCATGAAGCACACATCTGGGAAAGTTTGTGCTTTGTTTATTTCAGCAGCAGCAGAGTTTTAGGAGGAACTATCCAGATGATTTACATATGATGCAAGGTTCTCTCAGGGTTACCATACACCTGTCCTGGAAGCCTTGAGTGTTTAGTGCACATCTCCTTTCACTTTTTGCTGGATGAGAGACAGGAGTGGTTCAGGAATGAAAAAAAACCCACAAAACTTTAGCGCTCTGGTTTGGAGAGCTGGTGATAGAACAGAAAAGCATTTGAAGGAAATTGCCTTCTCGTCACATGTCATTGATGGACACTGAAGAGCAGCAGGTGCCTGTGGAAAGGCGTGGATAGCACAATCCTTCCTCAGGCTGATCTTTTCAGCCTCCCATTTCGAGAGACTTCCTGAGCAGAAGGTGGCTCTACCCTGTAGGACTTAACAGCGGAATCTATCCTTTGCGAATTTATTTAATCCATTTTTCGGATCACATTTCTGCTTTTGGCCTGAGCAGCTTTCTGTGGCAATGAGTTGGGCAAAGCATGCAAGCTTCCCCACATGTGTCCTTCATGAGGGACTTGGTCAATGTGTGACTTATGTTTTGGCAGCCTCAGAAAGCAGTCATTGTGAAGACGTGGAAGTGTCTTGGAGGGGGAAGCAAGGGAATTATCCACAAATCAGTCAAATATTTCTGTGTTTTTGCTGTGTTGGTTTGGTTTTTATTTTTTTTAAACATGTTGATTTCATTGCTTTTTCAATTTCTATTACATTTTATAACCTTTTATCATGTCCTCTAATAAATAATGTATCTCCAGGCAGAAAGGTCCAAGTCTGTCATCTGTGTCCTTTTGCATCTTCTAATTCTGTGTCCTTTTTGAATTGGGTGACCAAAACTACCTGGCACTGGTGTGCACTGTGGGCAGTGGCACAGTGATGCTGACCACTTCATACTTTCTTCTTGTCACCATTTTAACTTGATGTTTGTGTGCGTTTTTTCCCCACTGCCACAAGTATTCATTACTGGGCCTATTGCTGGTGACCTCAGAAATTTGTCTCCCGAGCTGCAGTGGTTTATTTGGAGCCCATTGTTTGGTGGATATAGCAGGAGTTGTTTTCTTTCATGTGCAATACTGTGCTGTCTGACACAAAATACAGCTTTTTTTTTTTCCTCCTAATTTTTAAGTGATTTAGTATGGCAGAATACTCCTGCAGCTCTTTGCAGGCTGTTTTTGTTACAACTGTCCTGAAGAAATTCATCTTGGCAGCAGATGCCAGCTTGTTATTTATCTCTTTTCCAGACCATTTATAAATACACTGAATAGTCCGAGTCCTGTTGCAGATCTCTGTGGCACCCTGTGAGCAGCCCTGCTCCACTGTCAAATTCTTACCCCTCATTTTCCGTCTTGACAACTGCTACTGACTCACAGCAGGGCCCCCTCTCCACAAACAGTTTAGTTTCTTAAGAATAGTTGGGGAAGGTCACTGCCAAGAAAATCACTGCTCAAAAGTGTCAAAATCCACCTGCCCAGGCAGCTGTGAGTACAGTCAACTTCTTCCAGAAGTGGGGAGGAAAAGGGAACGAGAAATGTAGGAGTTTGCCAGCTGATGGCAGTGTTCGAAGGAGCCATTCCTGAGACAAGATTGGCAGAGAAATCAGGGTTGCACCAAGGGCTGAGGGACAGGGTCCCAGGTGAACACTCTTAAAATGGGCACTGTAAAAATGTACCCATCAAATCTATGAGGCTGTTGTAAGGTCAGTGATCACTCCTAACGCCCCAGAGGAGTGTGATACCCGCCAGTGGGCCACTGGCCACAACACACTGAAAAATAAACCCAACTCAAATCTCCCCCCAAACCCTGCCAATCCTGGGAACAAAAAAAGAAAAAGAAAGTTGCTTTCAGGTAATTATTCCTCAGGACCTGTACACTAAATACTTGCCTCTGTCCATGCATGCATGCACAGGATCAACCTCTTTCATCAGACAGCCTAATCCAAAATCTCTAGCAGGTCTCAGGACATTTGTTGTTCTGGCTCATGCAGACCTCCAGCTGCAGAATGTTTACTTGGCTGTGAAAAGTCTATGAAGTAACAATCTTTGATGGATTCAGCATATTGTTTTCCCTTCCTTTTTTGGGATGCTGTTTGCCTCCAGCTCTCATGGGGAACACATCTCTCTTTTCTGTGTATCATAAATACCAGAGGCCACGAAGGGCTGTGGATGTGGCACAGGTAGGAGCCTGCACTGCACAGAGCTTGCCTAAAAGTAGTGCTGTAATCTGACTGCACAACAAGTTAATGTTTAACCTTGCCAGCGTTTCAGGTTGCTAATAATTTATCCTTGCTTATTAGCAGCTTATGGCTTGAATAATACCACGGCACTGGGATTGTTCGTGGAGGCAAGTGAAGGAAGTAAACTCTGGTTCTGTGAGCATAGTTGAGAAAGCAGATAGGGAAATTTATTATTTATTGAGTGACCTCTCCAAGACCTTCGTGTGGTGGTTGATATAAACAAACTGGTAATTGCAAATAGTGAAATAAGTAGAAGGCAGCTTTTTAAAACTTATGGGTGTGCTGTGTAAATGATGGTGATGCTTCCAAGACGAAGTTCAAGTCTATATGTTACAAATCTTTTTCAAAGGAATTGTTGGAATATATTTTTAAGCAAACGTTTACCAGCTGTGTGAAGGCATGAAGCTTGTTTAGAAGCCCAGAAATATTTTACAAGGTGAGGACAGAGCATGCTTTTGTTCAGAATCCCTGGCCTAAATTTTAAAAAATACTTAGTGATTTTTAAAGAAAATATATTTCGGCTTTTAGATACAATGAGCTGAGAAAAAATTAAAACAGGGAATTAAATACTGGATGTTAAACTCTGTTAAAATGTGCATTCTGTGCAGGGAAGAGGTAAATGCTAGAAGTCTGGCATGTTTCTAGGGCCAGATACCAAGGAGGGCAGACAGCAAAGCTTTGATCTCTGCCCTTTGTTCACCTCTGTGCTCTGGTTATCGCTCAGATCTTGGGATGCAGCATCACATCTTGAAAGGGGGAATGTAGAAATGCTGCCTGCGTGAATCTGCCAGTGTAGGTGCCAGCTGAAGAGGCCGTTGGATAAACACTGAAGCAGGTAATAAGTTTCAGACGTGGATAGTCCCATAAGGTGAACAATTTGTTGACGGAGGCAATTTGAGCAGTTGCTCATCAGTGAAAGTAAATGCTTCACATTCCTGGCTCTTGCCTTCTTGTGTAAAAAAAAAAATCCAATTTTGTATAAGTAGTTAGAGGGTCTGATGCCTAATTCCAGCAGATAATTGTGGGAAGACTGTTTTTTGAGGAGGGTTTGCTTGTTTCATTAAAAAGGTGATGAGATTTGCAGATGCTTTGCTAACATAGATATGCACTATTACTGTTATCTTTTCATCTGGACTGACTGCAGATCACCATGACTGTGTTTAAAAGAACACAAACAAGTGATGTATTAACTCCTCTAATATCTCATTGCAGATGAAGTTTCATTTGATCTTAGTAGATGATGTTCAGCTAGAGGATAAAGCTAAGTTTTAGGATTGCAAAATTTTGCACAGGAGTGAATTTTGCTTTTTATGAATCTTACTGTTTTCCTCTAGGGAGGGGGAAGAGGGAGAGAAATAGCTTGACAGGAATCAGTTGTTTTGATTTAAGAGAATGTGAGGAAATGGTATCTTCCAATAAATACAGATTTTATTGAAGCTGAATACTGTGACAAATAGTTTAGACTTAGAACGTCAGATTTGGTATGTAAGCAGAGCTACTCCGCTGAGATTTGAGTGCATTGCTAAGATTAATGAAATATACTTTGTAAAGAAGGGCAATGATTCACTGAGTAAAAATAGGCAGCATCTTAAAGACCTTGTAAACACAGATATTAATTTTATGACTAGAATCTTATACTCTTTGTCTTAGTCTGAGAATAATGCCACTGCATTCCCTGACACTATTTAGTGGGTACAAATTCAGCTCTTAAATAGATTTTTAAACGGATTTTGAAAGTGGCCGCAGTTGCGTTTTTGTTTGCATGCTTTGTCCATACTTTGGAACAGCTTCATGATACTTCTACTGTATAAAATATTAATCTCTTCCCTCTTAAGCCATCACCCACACCACAAATCCTGCCTGATACGCTTGCTGCAGACACTAATAACAATACAGGAGGAGCCACAACTGACATGTCCCTACTTTTCTACCTACCTACTTCAGGATTTAGCAGTCTAGAATGTACTCCTTGGTGTGAGGCACTAAGTCCCCCCCCATTTTTGATTGTGCTTAATGCTTAGTTTGATGCTGCAGTTCGTGTTTGATTGGAGGGAAGAGGAATCTCTTCCCCCTCCTCTTCCATAACCTCAGGTCTTGTAATTTTTATTCATTCTTTTCAGTATGAGAGAGAAGCTTTCTTTAGCTTCACACAGCTTTGTGTTGATCTTTCCAACAGCTCCTGTCTTATCCCACTGTCTTGATCTTCTACGTGAAGTGTGTATTTGTTTTCTTTCAAAAGAAGGAAGCCTCAAAATTTGGGCAGGAGTCAAAGGCACAATTCAAGCTCAGTGGTATTAATTTTTTATTTAATGGAACATGGCAAAGTCACCATCATTTTCCATTGAACCCACTAGCCATGAGTGTCTTATTTTTTTTGTTCTAAGCTAAAAAGCACAAGAAAGTGTATTTGGGTGCCAGTTCCTTTAACTTTTGAGAAATAAGCCAAAGGCTCAGCTTACTGCTTACGCAGGAATATTAGTAATCACTTTATATCAATGGAGTGAGCACAGAGATCACAAATACAATTTACTGAACTCTGTGAGTTCTGTAAGGTTTTTAAAATTTTCTCCTTACCTTTGCAATTTACTGTTTTTACCATTCTTGCAGGGTCCTGAACCTCTATTTTTAGACTAAAAACAACAATCCAGTAATTCATCTCCATGCAGTAACCTGCCTATAGGAAGAATCAGTCCGGTTGACCAGACTGGTATCTGGATATTTAAAACATAATGAAATGCTTAGGCTTTCATGTCGATTTGTAACAACTGGCACAGACCTAAGGGTAATTTGTGCTCTGACTCTACCTTGTTTTTAGCAGTGAAGGAGTGTTATTTGACAAGCAGCTCCTTTTCTGGCCCGGGTAACCCACATACCAGGCACTACAATGTAGTGAGAAGTGATGGGACGTGACCTGTGATGGTGAACAGGCTGTTATTTATAAATGTTCCTGTCTGTGGCTATCTACATCTGCCTGTGCTCTTACTGTACACATTTTTCATGAAGACATAATAGTACTTTCTGAATAAAGCCCCCTTAGAGGATGCTGTAGCTGGCCTTTTGGGTGGTGGGAATTACTCTCCCTCTGCTGCATCCCGGCTGTGCAGTGCCATGAGGCTCAGCCCCACTCCCTGCCAGCCTGGGATGGGGCAGAGTGAGAGGGCTCAGGGTATGGCCCCTTCATCCAGCCCCTGGGAGCAAGAAACTTCCAGGCCTAGGAGACGCATCAGGGACTCACAGCTGTTTAAGAGAGGTCTGGGATCAGTTAGAAAGTGAGCAATTTTTCTAACTGTGAGTAAATCCTGCACCTGGAAAGAGGAAAGGACTCAGGAGACTGAAACTGGAGTGGAGCAGGCCACCAAGCACCATTCACAGTTGTGTATCCCAGCACTGGCATAGAAGATGGGTTTTTATCTGCCTTTTAAGTTGTGATAGATGAGGCTGGAGAACAGGAGAATGGTCTCTACCACCAGTTAACTTTGTGCATCTGAGTCAACTGTTTCATCTTCCATGGTCAAAATCTCTTCTGCAACCGACCTGTGTTCTGTGAAGCAGCTGAACTTAAGGATCTAATAAAGGAATATTAATGCAGGTGTCTCTGTTACATGGAAAACAGAGTATGCAATGACGTTCCCTTCTGCTGTGGAGCAGCATGTGGTTTTTATTTTCTGTGTGTAAATCAGCATATTTTATTTGTTTTGCAGTAATTTCTAATACATGGATCAGTGTATTCTACAGGAACTTACACTAATTATTGAGGAATGATCCCCTGTTTAATTGTTAGAAATAATTTTTCAGCCTGGTTCTTCAATTAGCTGTGCCATGTAAGCAAATTTTAAAAAATGCATGTCATCATTAATTATCTTATAGAGGAGTCATGATTAATGCCACACTGATGTCCAGGCAGATCAAGGAACATTCCTATAGCTGACACCCAGGGAACTTTCTCTTTGAAGTCACTGTAGACTTCGGCTGATTGAAAACCTCGGAACTATGTCCAGGTTGGTCTTTCTTCTCAAAATTCATTAAACCAGGTGAATTCTTTCTGCTTCTTCATGACATTTTTTGTAGGTGACTACATATCATGTTCTTTTCGAGAACTGAAACCAAGCATACCTCACATTTTCTTAAGTATCCGTATTTGACCACCAAAATTTGTAATTTTTCTTTATAGGAATGGCTTAGTGAAATTCTTGGAAGTTTTCTGAAAGCTTTAGAAAATCCTGGTTTACGTTCTCAGTTTTGGGCAGCTCTGTGCTGACATGTGAAAGGGAATATGCACATACCTTATAAGCTTACAGTAAGCTCACATATATGGAATTCAGCAACAGTTAAAAGCATATAGGTATGGAAAGCCTTATGCAGGCACTTAACCTTTCCTCACCAAGCTGGCTGCTAGAGGCTATGTCGACAGCTCAGTAATTTCACAGAAGTGACCATTAGTGTTTCCTGTCCTCCTTATGAACTTTAAAAGTATTCGGTGTTTACCTCTGATGATAGTAGCACTGCAGATGCAGATCCCTTCAGTGCTGCTCAGTACTGGCAAGCACAAGGAAAGATGATGCAGCCTCTTCTCTGAGCAGCATAAAGCTTAACCAAACCGCGGGCCCAGGTGGGCGGAGTGCAGGGTGAGGAGCAGCCCCTTGCCCCACAGGGTCCCACAGAGCCTCTGGGCAAGAGAAAGCAGCAGAAGGAGGTCCCTGGAGACTGCTGATCACGGCACTCACAAATCTCAGCTCCCCACTGTTGCAGCCATTTGCAGCCCGGGAGGTTGATTCATGTTATTTCACCTCACCTCTTGGCTGTAACCAGTTGAGAAAGTTGTCCTGTCATGCAGCTTCAAATTCTTGCAACTAAGAATTTGAAATTGCAAATAATTCTGCAGCTGGGAAAGCATTTTGCCATAGCTGCCGTGAGGAAAAAAAGTGCGTGTCGGTTGTAGGGCTGCTGGTTTCCTCCAAACAGTTTACCCAAGCAGATTAAGATCTGAGATTTTCCAAAGTACAAGTGCAATAAAATACAGTGGGAAACAAGAGCTCCTGCTGTACTGTGGCTACCTATTGAACTCACAAGGGAATTGAGACAGAACGTGCTGCCCACCTCATCTGACAGCAGTGGGATTCAAATATTGGTTTACATCAACAAAGTAGTTTACAATAAAAACTAAAGAACTGCTCTGGAAAGCACTGAAGAAACAGCTGTTATGTGGGAACCCACAGCTTCTCGGGGGAAGAAGTAGAAAGAAGGAAGAGAAAATCCCGGGGCCTTTGTTCCTAAATGATAAAACTCAAGACTCCACATGTTCCCTGTCGGGGAGGTTCAGCAGTGTCAGGTGGATTGTGCCAGTGCTCAGAGCAGTGAGTGGGGCTCCCTCTGGCTAAATCAGCTGCAGCTTGGTGCTACTTGTGTCTCACTGCCACACTGGCTTCCCTGAGGCTGTGTCAAATACCAGCATGCATCAAAAAAATAGTGGTGATAGCAAGTTTTATTTGCAACCTGCTCTTTTCAATGGAGTGAAGGTTTTCAGGCAGTTCAGCAGAGTTAGGGCTTGGCTAAGCTTTACATCCACACAGGTGCCTCCCTGTGATCTGCAGAGGTTGTGAGTGAATAGCTCCCAGCAATAATTGCTGCCAGTGAAATATGGAGCTAATAAATGTCTGCAGTTAGCAGCAAACTGAATAACATATTTTAAATAGTAAGAATAGTGTTTGAACTCCCCTAAGTGTAACAACATGTAGCTGTAGACTTTGTTAATGTATAATTACAGTGTAAAATTAAGCATATGGAAAATATTTCCATTTCTGTTTTCTGATTTATAACTTAGTTTAAACACTTAGGGACAATGTTCTTTCCTGCAAAGGAAAATGACTGGTGTATGGACAGGTTATTAAAGATATTTGATTTTCACCTCGGAATATGACTTTATTCCCCAAACCTTTATGTGTGGGGAAATATATACATGTGAATAGTTCATCTTGCTTCAAAGTAGAACACATCTGTCTTCAGAGTCCGCCTCTGAAAGGTGACTTGCAAGCAAAACCTGTAAGAATTTCTAAATTTCATCTTAAATCTTTGTATCATTAGGCAATCATCCCCAAGTCAGTCTGCTTTAAGGTCTAGTCTGGGACCTGTTTCCAAAGTATATGAACACCAGTAGGTTTTGCCAGTTGGCAGCCTGGGACCTGAAATATCTGTTATTACTTAGTGCAAGTACACCATGCTGCAGACTGTGATTTAGAAGGCTGGTGTTTGCAAATCATTTATGAAAACTTGGTTTTGTTTCGTCTTGTAAAACTTTGTAATTCAGCTGCTGCCCAGGGTGTTGTTAAGCTTGAGGGTATTAAGTGTTGCAATGTTTCTGTTTTAAAATCACAGTTTTAATGCATTTTAGGAGTTTTGAACTCCAAAAGCATTCCTAGAACACAGAACATTTCTCATTATCAAAACTGATGCTGAAATAAACAATTTTTTTTCAAAAAGTGAGTAACCCAGCTCAGTCTGTGGTGTCCTGTAAAACCTTTCAACTTGGGAGATGGAGTGTATATATAAGTAACAGGCTCCCAGGCTTAGGACAAGATGTTTTGATGTTGCTGATGCTGCAGAGGCAATTCTTTCTTAAATACTTCAACGTCAGTGTAACTGGCATTTTGGCATCACTGCCTTACATCGCCCTATGTCAAGTCAGGGTATTATTTTACTTGGTTTAGGAAATGTGTTTGTGCAGCTCCTGTTCATGAATGATACCCTAGACTGGGTTCTTCAGCCTAAGACAAATACCAGTGGAATCTGGTGGAAAATGCACAGCCTTAATAGATGTGCTGGTATGCCCTGTTGAATTTTGTTGTTGTATTTATTTTGCTCGGAAAGAGAAAACAAGTAATTAGCCAAGAAAGCTCACAGCTGCATAGCACACTCCCCTCTCTCCTATATACACACAGTCTATTGGTGTACACAAAACTGGCACTAATGAAACATAAATAGATCCTTTTCCTGTATGGAAAAGACTTTTAGCATTGAAAAGGAATGAAAGCAATGGGATTCTTTGGAAATCCTAGTTATTTGGGTTCCCAGTTTGGGTGTTAGGCTCTAAAGCCCTCTGTGGTTCTATACATGGCACGAAGTCTTCCTGGTTTTCTTGGGGTTTCTTTTTTTTGCTTTATGTGTTTGCTTAGACCTGCTGGGAGATGGGATCCTTTTTCTGGATTTCTGTAGGCACATTATTGCTGTTTCCAGCAACGACCCCTTCTTCCAGAATGAAAGCTCCTTTTCTTCACAACAGCCATGGAGCCTCCAGCCGTGTTTAATGACATTCACCCCTAAAACAACAGCCAGGTCCCAGCTTCTTTTGCTGTTATCTGCCCCCATTTTAACTTCTTGCCTCAGTTCCTAAAACCAGTGTTGTGCAAGAGGCTTGGCAGCTCCGAGCAGCGCTGTTCACGCTGTGCTGTTGCCCCTGCACCTGGCTCTTTCTCAAGCTAAAACAGCCCCACTTGCAGACCTGGCTGTACACCAGGTCTCAGCCACTGGCTGTCACGTCTGGTCTGTCCTCTCCTGCTTCTCTGAGCAAAATGCCATCATGTTCTCTGTCCTTTCTTCGCCTACAGCTCCTCTCAAGATTATTGTTTTGAGAAGCTCAGCAGCAATGTAATGAAGTCATGGCATTTATTTCTAGGCCTCCCTAACATTTCTGGTCAGAGATGCCTCACGTTCCAGGAATAGTAGGGCCTGCACCATGGTACTCTGTGCTCTTCAGGACTTTGAATAAAATTCAAAGAGACCTTCTGCACTTTATTGTAAAAGGGGAAAAGGTGATCTGTGTTCAGATAAGACAGGCTAGATTCATTTTCATAGACTTCATGAAATGTGGCAGGATCGTACCCTTCAAAACCATCCCAGCAGGAACAAGCTAATGAATTCCCCATTACTGTTCTCGTAGAGCAAGTCAGAAGTAAATAGTTTTCTCCTTTAGTGAAACACATTTCCTTTTAAAATCTGTGCTTTTTTAGCAATTACTTTTCTGTTCAGGCAGTGCCTTGACATCAATAGAATACCTCCTCTGAACACCTTAATCCTTCTCTTTGAACACCTCTGAGAAGTTCATGCAATTGGTTAGGGAAGTGCTAGCCCAAGCTCAGCCCCGTCTTTCCTGTTATCTGTCAGAAACCCCTCATTCAGACTTTCTGCACGTTGTATGGAATTTCCTCTTCTGTCTGCCTGAATTTTTGGAGAGCTTTAAACACTGGCAGTGGCTCTGCAAAATTTTTCTGGGGAGCTTGGTCAAAGCTGAGCTGGAATGGTGAATTACAACGAAAGCAAAGACCATAACATCACATAATTCCCCAGGAGACTCAGGTTCTGCTCTCACTTTGCCAGCCTTGTGGCTCTGTGTGCAAACCTGAGGCTGCTAGACCTTCAGCTCCACAGAGCTGCTCTCAGTCAGTCCCTAAGGGCTCTTGAAGCTTAAAACCCCCCACCTTTGTCTCAGAAAACCTTCCTTTTCCAGTCTGGGCACTAGTAAACTGCAGCAGGAAGGTGGTGGTTAGCCTTTAGACAAAGATTAATTTTCAAGGTGTCTCTTCTTCCTATAGGTAGAGGTAGCATATACAGGAATAATTTAACTCCCCCCCCCACACTGTTTGTGTTTCATGGTGACAGATTTGAAAGGTACCAGTGACTAAGTTAGATAAACTTTGAAATGCCTAATTGTTCTGTTTTTCAAATGCACCCTCGCAATAATGTTCAGTGCTTTAATAACAGTTTCCTTAGAAAGTTCAAAATGTTTTACATGTCACGATGCCAGAAAAATCGGCTTGTAGGGAAACAAAACAAATATGTAATTCTTAATGGGAAAGGTCACTTTTCTATCCCTTCCTCCTACCTGCTGAAAAGAGTTATTTAACTGGGTGTGTTTGGCCGTCTGAAGTGGTGCCCCCTCAAGCTTTTCTGCCTGCGCCTCCCTTTTGGTGCGGAGAGTTTCAGTCTCTTATCACGGCCCTTGGCTCCTTTGTGTGTGTGGAAACAGCTGTTGCCACATCTTTATCGTGAGTCCACGAGCAGCCCAGCAGCAGCCCTGGGAGCCTCGCTGGCCACAGCAGATTGTGGCACCGCAGGGGCAATCGTGGGTGCGTTGGTCCCCGCACGGCTCAGGGAGCCTTATCTGGCCAGGACCTGGGCCAGGCTGCACGGAGCTCTTGCTTTGTTTTCCCTCCTTACAGGGCTCCTGTCCCCACCAAAACTGTGGCCCTCAAGTGCAGCGGGCAGTCACGTAAGAAAGAACATCAGGGAAATGCTGGAGCGGGGATAAGAAGGGGACGTAGGCTGGTGATGAGATCTGAGTTGTGCGTGCTTGGCAAGCTGATAAGGTGGCTGAGCCTAATCAGAGCCTGGCCAGGCGCTGTTC
This sequence comes from Rhagologus leucostigma, assembly GCA_013397725.1. Lineage (NCBI taxonomy): Eukaryota > Metazoa > Chordata > Aves > Passeriformes > Rhagologus > Rhagologus leucostigma. Next base: position 2,461,097 of record VZTD01005736.1, read on the forward strand.
GGGGGGACAATCGGTGTCCCCGGGACACAATGGGAGGGGAACTACGTCCTCTCACGCACACAGAGGGAGGAAGCCTCCACTTGACAAAGTGGATATTTTAACTGGAGTTATTTTCTCCAGTTTCGCCACTGCGCATTGGCAGAGAGGCTGCAGATCTCTCTCAAAGCAGCCAGAGGAAGTGAAGTTACAGAAAAGGATCAAAATGGGCAATCACTGAATAGCTGCATTTCCATAAGGTGATGTCTTGACACATGTTGTTCTTACATACAGACACAGGAATACGCAGTCAGCTGAGTGACAGTTGCAGAGAATTAGTCCCTTGCACTGGTGGCTGGAACCACTCAGAATTTGTGCGGGAGATGCCAACAGTTTCTTCCCGGCTGTGATTCCTCTCCCTTTGCTGCAGCCTTTCTTGGGACTCTCAGCTGGCCTTGCTGTGATAAACTTTGGTTCTTAAATTTTAATCTCAAGGTCCACAAGCTCTTCTGCCAGTGCCATCACCCCATGTTTGCCTCATGGTGCAGTCTGAGATGTACTTTCCTTGTTTTGTGCCATTTATAACACTCAATTCCCATACAAAACCCCTCTCTCCTTATTTCCCCCCAGGAGCTTCTTTAGGGTATATTATCTTTTATCTTCTGCCACCTGATATATTCACAATTAAAAAAAAAAAAAAAAGGTGATGTCTTGCAGAATGCTGCAAAAGGCCAGAAAGCTGTAGGACCTCTTGTAACTGTTTTATGATAAATACTGCTCAGCAATCCTTTGAGCACACCTGCACTACATCTGGCTCTCCAGTGAAGGCTAAACTTGTTTGCCTGAGTTATTTTACTTTTTAATTACATACATAATTTGGACTGTTTGTGTATTGCATTAGGCATTTAAGAATTGTAGGCAATTGTGCCTAAACCAGAGTCACATCTTGGACTGTCCTACTGGTCTCTGTGACCTGGATTTTTTTCTGTGACAGTAACTAGAGCCAGATGACTGAGGAAGGCTTTGACTGTCCTATAATAAAATATTTGGGAAGGGCTTTTTTTGTTGCTAGCCAGGGATCACTGGACAGCTGAAATCTGATGCTTAGCACTGATTTTTAATGTGTTTGACCCAAACACCCACACATGCTTCCACAGGCTTCTTAATAATTTGCTGGAGACACAGCCCAGTCCTGCATTACCCCTCTGAGAAACTGCACAGCCACACCAAGTGATCTTCTGCAGGCACCTGGGCAAAGTAGCTAGAGAAGCAGCTGATCCTATTCTTAGCTTGGCATGCTGGTTATCTGTAAGAGGACAGCCTGCCAGAAATGTCTGGTGACATATTTGTCCAAGGGAGGGAGGCCTGTGCCAAGGTGCTGTGGGTGCTGCTTAATGGAGTTGAGTTTAGGAGGAGAAAAATCTGTGAAATGTGAACTCAAAAACACAGCTGTTGTTAAAGAAAATGAGAAGCTGTTCCCACCAACACAGATATATTCAAGATACAGATATTTTTAAAAAATTATTTTTTAAGTATCAGGAAATTAAACAGTAAATGCTGCGGTGTCAGCCAAAGTTAACTCTACCTAATACTTTTGGCTTGGCCACCAGAGGTGGTAGCAAGCTGTATGCGCAGTTAAATGCTGTTTTTATTTCATTTCATTTTAAACTTAAAGCCCTTTATGCAGGTTAAACATTCTGGGACTTGTGCTTGACTGTCACCCAGCAGTTTGGGCTGTGTGTGCGTAACCCGGCGGTGAGTACGTGTTACAGTCCTCCCTCTGTGCCTGCTCTGGAGCAGTTATAAATTTGTTAGCAGCTCCAGCAGCAGAGCCTGGCTGCACAGCTTGCCCAGAAGCAGCCTGGGCTTGGGGGTCTCCCTGCAGTGCCTGTGCTGGCTCAGGGTGGCAGCTGCTTACGGATGCCCATCAGATCGTTGTAAGCCACTAAGGATGAAAAACCAAACCAGCAATTTAAGAGTGATCGTAATACCTGGCAAACAACTGCTCTCCGTTGTCTGAAATCAGGGCTGCTTCTCTGCAGGGCGTTCAGTCTGCCACAAGCTCTGCCAGGCATCCTGTGAGGTGCTTTGGAGCACTGTGTGCAGGTACCCACCCCACACTGCTGGGTCTGGGACCAGAACTCCCTGATGGGAAATCTTGTTTGCTCCGTGTGTTTCCAACGACCCCAAAGTCAGATTCTTGCATCAGGAAGCCTCCGCTGAGGTGCCTCGGCCCATTTCTGCCCACCTCCCTCTGTCTGGGTGTCAGAGCCTCCTCTGCTCCCCTGCTACTCTGGGGAGAGAACTCTCCAGTGATAGCTCCACAACATGGCTGGGAATCCTTTTTCTCCTGTATCTTTTAGCAGTGAATTCCAGGGAGGATTTAGGCTAAGGCTGTAGTGGTCAGGATGGCTGTGGTGGGCACTGGAGACGATTTGGCTCTGGGAGTCCATCAGCACTGTCTGGGCTGGGGCTGACCCTGGCAGGATCTGCTTCTGGAGGACCTCAGTCCCTCAGTGCTCGAGCTGGAAATCTTCAGGTACTCCTGCTGCAAGCTGGTTGGGATTCTGGTGCCAAGAGGACACAGCTATTTAGCTTGTGGTGCCCTCTGAGAGAACATCTGTGTGGAGACAAGAGGGACTGTGGCTTCTACATTGTTTGCTCTAATCACAAGCAAAGGTGGAAGCTGATCCCTGTGGACAGGTTTCAGCTGTGCTCATCTGTGCCCTGAAGAATAAATTGCTTTGAATTCCTAAAGCCATGAATTTCATGTGTGAATATGATACAAAAAGTCACTTCAGTTCAGAAGAAAAATATCTGGACCCATGAGGCAAGGAATTGTTTTTTATTATCTGCATCTTGGGTAACAAATCCGTTTTGATAAATGCAGACAATACCAAGTCCATTGTTGTTGGCACCCAAAAATAACAGATAAGTTGTCTTGGGCAGTTCTAGTGGATGATGTCCAAAGATGACAGGCTTTTGCTGCTGATAAGTTCAAAGTAAGTGTAGTTTTTTAGGTATATAGGAGAATTGTTGTTACCTCTGGGTACTGAGTGTTCCTAGTCCAGTTACGTAAGAGCAAACAGTGACGAAGTTGGCTTGAAGCCTTCTTCAAGGTTTATTTGGATCACAAAGAGAGTTCCCTACTCTGTAAAGAGAGAAAACTGGGTTGATTTCACACTTGAAGCCATTCACTATGAATGCCTGTAGCAACACCTGGCAGAGGTCCCACTATCACAGAATGAAGGCACCAAACTGTGTATCAAAAATACAAGAAGAGCAAAGCAGCCAGGCAGGACATCTCTGTCAGGGAAATTGATGTCCCATTCATTCAGCCCTACAGTATGTTTTGCTTAGACATCCTGTGTGCCTCCTTCAGGGCTTTAAAATGAACCATAACAACTTGTTCCTGCACACAAAGCCTGGTACTCGTTTGTACTTGCCAGGTCAAGCTCTTTGCTTGCACGAGGGCAGAGACCCTCCACTGAATCAGCTTATTGCATGGGGAGCTTCCCAAGTTAAGGCAAGGTTTAAAAATTGCACTCCGGCTAATGCACAAAAATGAAAATTAATGCCAAGTGATTAGGCTGTACAAGTCACAGTTTGTGCTTATTGGTGAGAAGTTTTCAGAAAAGTGGCAGTTTTGGGTTTACTTTTGTTATGGTGAGGTCTCATCTAGGGCAGTAATATTGGTGTGTAGGGAAGGGGCCGGGGAGAGGCTCGGTTCTGTGTCATTCCCAAACTCCATCAGTGTCCTGCTGAGCCTGTGGCAAAGCCTCTTGTCACCTTGGCCTCTGTTTCTGTTGATAAATGACAGTGAACCCAGTTTCTCACCAGGATGAATGCATCATCAGGCATTTAAGAAGTGCTTTAAGATCTTCGTAGGCAAGCTTTATTCTACAGAGGAATAACATGTATTTACTTCTGTATGTGGTTGTTGCTGTGATACATTCTTCAGCTTTGTCTACCTCTCTCATGCTTTTTCTAGCAATCCCTGCTCGTGGCTGTTTCTCCTGTTTATGTCCTTGCAGGAATCAGGGCCGTTCCACATTTGACTGTCATTCCCTTCACCCGGGAGTTTACATGCAGTTTAATTCTAATTCAGTTCAATTGTGCATGATCTTTGCTCCCTTCCACTCAGTACTGGCAAGGCAGTGGGAGATGAATGGAAGATGCCTTCACCCACACAGATCATGAATGGAGACTTCTGAAAGCAGGTGGCCAAAAGTGACAGGGTCAGGAGCAGGTTTGAGCACAACGATAGCTTGAAGGCTCATTGTGACACTTCAGTAACAACAGCTAATAGGCATTTTTGCTCCAGCCTTTGAATTTGCATAACCTAGGGTGCAGAGACTACTCCCCTGATCTGCTGTGTAAGTGCTGCAGTGCTTGTGGCCAGTTCTGGTATCCGCAGCATCATCCCGCATTCCAGCGTTGTGAACATTTTCGGTGATTAGCTGGCAGAGGGAGCCCTGGCTGGCCTGAGGCTTTCCCTTGCTGTTTACTATCATTATAATAAGATATTTGACCCATACAATAATGGCATTAGTGGTGGGTCCAAACCAAAATCTTTGGATTCTAAATGCTCTAAACTTCGGGAAATGGTCAGACCCAAATTTTGTGGCTTGGCACAAACTCTGAATGAAATGAAACCAAACATGCCTAGGATTAAAACTCCTTTAGAGTCAGAAGCCTTACTTTCTTTTGAAATAGTTTGATCTCTGTTGTTTGAAGTGTTTCTTAAGACTTTGCAAATGCAAGTCAGGTTTCTCTACAGTTTTTTTTTCCCCACCCCAAATCCTTTCATATTTGTGGATTATTTTCATAGACTTCTAATATTATTTTCCCCTTGATTTTTGCCTATGTTTTCATCTCTGTAGTGAGAGGAAGAATTAACACAATTGTAGCCTTGATGTTTATAGGCTTCAAGCCTTTTTTTGATGCTGTATAGATAGATGTACACTTTTATGTGCCATACTTGGAAAACGTACTGGTGATATGGTTTTAATTTGAAATTGGTCTGACATCTGAAGCTAAACATCTTAATTGTTTATCTAATGCTTTCCCTGTGTCCATCTAATGCTTTCCCTTTGGAGACTTGTGTGCTGTTGAATCTTTGATACACAAAGTCCACTGCATGCCAAACTCCGAATGTTACAGAGAAATCCTTGGATTGTGTGCAGTGCTTAGGGAAAGCTTTGAATGCTACCAGATCTCTAGAGAAGGCCTTGAGGACCCTGGGCTGAACTTTTTTGTTTTGACACTGGTTTTCTACTTGACAGATGACAGCCTGATTTTCCTGACTGTTTATTTTCAGGAAGAGCATGAGCATTTTCACCGCTCCTCTCATCAACTCACTTCTGCCTTCCCGAAAAGTCAGATCACAGGCATTTCTCTTAACCTTTCTGTTTACTCCCTTTATAAACAAGGATTAAGGGGACCTCCCTGGGAAGTTGATGTTTAAATCCTTTGAGGAGCTCAGCGACTGGATCTGCCCGCTGGGGAGGTGGTGTGTGCTTGCACACCTCAGGGACGTGCGAGGCTGGCACAACAAAGAAATGAATGGCGAGTTGATTCTCCTTTCTGCTGCTGGGTCTGCTTGTGGTTCCTCTTCCCCCTGCTCAGCAGAGAGTCTTGTGGATGCTCCGTGGCCGGCAGAGACCGCGGGGCTGCAGCTGGCGGCCTGTGGGTTGGACCTGACCCGCAGCGGAGCCTGGCTCTGCGCCTGTTCCGTGGAGAGGATGGGGAACGGGAGTCCGGGCACAGCAGCCCCACTGCTGCTTATTTGCAGCAGCTGAAGACCTGGCCTGGGTAACTGGAAGGAACACAAAACATTCCTGAGCCTGGAGGGGTTCCATAGCTCAATCTGGGGCTTAGGATCCTCTCCATATTCTTTATTTCAGTGTTTGGGAGGTTCGTATTTGTATTAACTTCAGAGGGCTGTCAGGAGGAAGCCAGATCAGCTCAAAAAGAGCGTGGTTAGTGCTTCTTGTAATGCTGAATCCAAGTGCTCCAACTTCTTGACATTATCAGCACTGAAATAAAAAAGAAAAAAAGGAAAAATAAGCTGAACCCGGAGTTTGGTACATTGTGTTGATGATGTGAGCGTGGTAGACATCCATAGGCATACATTCTAGACATACATTTATATGTCATGCCTGAGGAGAAAATTATTCTAAAAGTATGCTTCCTAATGCATCATCCAGACCTTGCAGCCTGAGAAAAACAGCGAAGGCTTACTCAACTAATCTTCTCCTAAAGATAATACCGTGATATTTCACGTCATTTTGGGGTGGCTTTTTTTTCTAGCAAGATCTCTATGCATTTATCATACATTAAAAGTCTAAGGTAAATTATTTCCCTCTAGAAAATGCCAGCTGCAATAAATCCTCCCTCCTTGCCACTCCTGTAATGGAGGGCTTGGCATTTTAAAGCTGTTGATTCACTTTGCTTGCAGGAGTCCCCTTCCTGCCAGCTCACCTTCCCAGCCACCAGCTCCTCTGCTGCTCCACTCTCTCTGTCGATGGTCCTGGGGTGCTTTTCCAGGGACCTCTCCTGATCCTTCACATGAGGCTGTGTTCCCATCCCTGTGTTCTCCAGCTGATCCCCACTAGCGTCCAAGGGGGTATCTCATCACTTACAGCTATTCAGGGACCCAAATCAGCATCTGTCCCCTTAAACTCCTCTCTCATTACCTGCAGCCCCTCAAATCCTCCTTTCAGCTGAATGGTGCCTATTTGAGGTGCAGGCTGTGCTGTATCCAGTGAGGGCACGGTGTGTGTATGTACTTTGTGGTATGTGCTGATTGAGCCCGGCACGCTGCTGTCTGATACTGCTTTATGACAGTAGAAATGTCTGCTTGTGTGTAATGTCACGTCCTCGTTGTCATGTTTATTCTGTGGCCAGCACTGCCAGTGGGATCCAGGCTGTACCTACAGAAGTGCTTTATGCATTTGCACATTTTAAGAACCGAGGTTCATCGCTGTTTTTCCGTGTCCCTACGTCTCTGCCCAGGTCTCGGTAGCCAGAGCTCCCTTACACAAAGCTGCCTGGCAGTCCAGGCTCATATTCTTTCTCCAGCCTGGAAGCAAAATTCCCAGCTCCTGTTTTTTGAGCCGCTTGCCTGGTTTCTGTTGCTGCACTGGGTAAGGGTTTGGTAGCGCTTCATGAACTCGCCCTTCCAGCTGTGGCTGGTAGGGACATTTCAGCATTATTAAAAAAAAAAAAGAGTGGGAGTAAAATGCTCAAGTTCTGCAGCGAGGCTGCACTGACAGTTTAAAATGCTTATTTGTGCTTTCTTGTGCGTTAGCACTGGAAAATGAGAATGTGAGGGTGGAGGAGAGCGCGGCGTTGTTTAGCGGCACCGCCTCTGTGCAGCGGTGGCTCGAGGGACGGGCACGGCGTGGCTCTGCTGTGGTTTAGCTGCTGGGTGTGAGTGGCTTGGCCACCACCAGCCCCACGTTATGTAAAGGTTGTCTGGGCCAGGGTTAATTCTATTGCCACCAGACTTCAGCGAAAGTAAATACACCAAACGTTACATAACCTGAGGGGAGAAGTAGGATGAAAATTATGGTGCCCACAGATTGAGTGGGGAGGGTTGTGGGTGTTGGTAATGAGTAATTTAGAACATCTGCAGACTTTTTATTATTACTTTGGTTTTTTTTTTACTGTTTTCCATTTCCCTGCTTTGTGGTAGTACCTTTCTTAAAAGACCTGGAGGCAATGTTGTATCCAGCAATAGGTGAATTTAAAGGCTTGGGTGCCTTTCATTTAGGTTAGCGCTGAAATGCAGTGCTAGGAATCAGAATCCAAATGTTGATCGAATAATCTCAGTTTGCCAAGTCTATAAAGAAACTTACCTTCCCTCTTCCCAACACCTCACCTCCTTGTGTCCCCCAAAACTGAGGTGTTTGTACAGGGAGAGATCTGCCATTTCCCACATCAGCATCAGCTGGCGCCTGAGGTGTTATCTGTTCCTTTGTGGAGGAACCACGGTGCAGTCACGGGGGTTCACCCCTTCTACAAACTGGTGTGTTCAGACCCCCAGTTTCACTCTCTGTTGATATTTTTCCCCTGCATCCCTGCAAGCACAGTACCATCAGTAGCACTTACAGTCTCCTTTCCATCCAGGAGTGTTCTCAGGTTTTTTAGGAAAGCTTTAAAAAGAATAATCCTCTGCTTGCAGATAGAAATCTTCATGTAGTCTGGATATATTCCCCATGCTTGGGACAGGGCCAACTGGACCTCTTTAATGTTCAGCTTTCCTTTTTTTTTTTTTGAAATCTGTATTAGATGTTTGAGCATTTCATTCCTTTGTTGCTCTATTTCAAGAGAGGAGATATTTCTTCTTCCACATGCTCAGTTTAATCAGAGGGCTGAAAATAGGTGTTTGGGGATTCCGATGTTATTTATTTTTCCCTATTAGGAAATGAGTCACGAGTAAGTGACAACACTGTCTCCAATCAGAGGGAGTCAGAGCTGGTGGGTGCCAAGAACTTGTCTGCTAATGATGACTTTTAACTGCACAGTCCTACAGCCGTTCTCTGAGCCTCACCTTGTTTCAGGTGTGGCTTTGGCCTTTTTTTATTCTTCCTCCCGGCTCACTGAAAAGGACATTTCACTCTGTCAGTGAGCGCATGTCCTGAGAGGTCCTGAGTGCTTTTTCATCCCGGTAAATGGAGGGGGTGTCACAGACAGTCAGCATTGCTCATCACTCCCTCAAGTACATCACAGAGGCATCTGTTGGCAGGAGCACTCACGAAATTATCCATCAATATCTCTGCATTTCAGCTGTCACATACTCACTGCACTGATAGAAAGTCACGTGTGTGGGCCAGGCTGGGATGGCTTTACTGGAAAGATGGCTAAAAAGTAATTTCTCTTCCCTGGGAGACAGGGAGTGCTCAGGATATTCTGCTTCGTGCCAGTGCCACTTACAGCCAGATGTTTAAGTCCCATTCAGTTTAACACATCTCTTAAAATGTGTATACTAAGTGCTGCCTCAAGATGCTAAATATTAAAATTGAATGAAAAAAATCAACTCCTGTTTTATTTGTTGCTCAGGATCTTTGCCTCAGTGCTGTAGTCTTTTTCGTTATGGTATTGCTCTGATACGGAGTAATTTTCTCTCTTCAGTGCTAAAAATTAATTACTTTTAAGAGGAGAATGAACTGTATGTTAAAAAGCATTTACTTTCTACATTAAAGAGTACAACTGGTTCTTAAGTCCAGAGGAAAATTATGTTGGCTTTAAGGGAAAAGAAAAGTAATTACGAATAACTGTGTGCAAAGCCAGATGAGATTGGCTGGATTTTGAGGAAAATGTATCTTAATCCCTTGATTTGACAGTCGCCTGGCAGTCAGAGCAGGAAAAGAAAGTCACTGAGGTTTTTTTCCAGCTCTGTGAGGTGGGAAATTCACATCCTACTGCAGAGATGGAAAAGGAACAAATAACTCTACAGGGCAGCATGACAATCACACACACGTTCTTTTCTGGAGAAGCAGCCCATAGTCAGGGTATTCCTGGTTTCCAGTGACAGGAGTATCACAGGCTCTGCCCGAGTCTCCTCCAGATCTCTCGTGTGTGTTTACATAAGTGCAGTGGCAGTAAATTACAGAGGGTTGGGTTTGGTTTTTTTTGTGTAGTGTGTTCATCACAGCTGTCACTCCAAGACCTAAACAAAACTGGAACCTTGCCACCCTGCTGCTGTGGCAACACAGGAATAAACTGTTTATGGCCAAATAGTTTGAAGTCTGAGACAACAAAAAAAGGTAGAAGAGAGGGATAGGATCCATATGTGCTTAATGTGCATATGGACATGCTTTGTTTGCACAGAGGAACAGAGGCGTTGTAAATATCATCTTTATCCTAATATTTTTTTTTTTTAATGTTCTCGGCATCCAATGGCTTGAAATCATGGCAGAGCAAGGTGTGACACTGTCCTCTCTTCAAATCTCAAAGCACTCCTTACCATTCTTGTTTTAGACCAGAGTTTCTTACTCCCTACCCCCCAAACAAGGGATTGAATTGCATCCCCCCAGAACAGGCTACAGGCACTTCCAGATCCTGGATTGCTCCCACAGAATTAACAAACCCACGTGTGTCTGGGGGCTACAGAGCTAATTGCCACCTCCTAAAGCTTCGCCTCCTCTTGTAAAGAGCGAGGCTGTGGTCAAGCTGTAAAAGAGCAGCTTGAGCAAACATGTTTGAAGGAAGACACAGGTTTCCAAAAATCAGGGTGATTGGCCTGGGATCCTTTCCTATGTAGCTCAAGTCCTCAGCAGCCTAACCCCATGAAAACAAGTCCCCTGTGGTAAGTTAAAGAAAGGCAGGGCTGGGGACGTTCAGAACTGCTTTTACGGGAAACAAAGAAATGGTATCTAGCACATATAAAAGCTGTAATACATAGCAAATGCAGATGTAACGTGGAGCTGCAGGCCAGTGAAGAAAGAGCAAAGGTGCAAAAGCATGTCAGCAAAGATATAAAAATGACCTCAAGGGGATCTGAATGCAAGGAAGAAGAAAAAATCAACATGAACAATATATTCCTGCTGGGAGAGGGATGTGAGTGATGGGAATTCAGTGAAACACCTCAAAATGTCAGAATGAAACCTGTGGCCTTGGGACCCAGAGACAGGGAAAGGGAGAGGATAGCACCAGGAAAGAGGGTAGAAACTAAATGTGTATATAACAGTTCACACTGTGCTGAGCAGGAATATGAATTCATTCTTTTTCTGTGACTAAAATAAAATTGAAAAAAACAAATCTTGACTAATACTGATTAGGGTCTTAAGACTTCAGTTATTCTAGCAATAAATACGTGGTCTTTTGTATACATATGAATATATACACATACATTTATATATATGGTGTGCTTCCTCTTTACTGATAAAACAAGATTTTTAAATGTAACAAAACAATTAATCATGTGACATCACCTTTCAGAAGAAGGCTTGGGCTGTTGGATTACAGTTTAGAGATGATAAAGGTCCACAGTTTAGTGTCACACACATCCCACCTCAATTATTCACATGCCCTTCAGGCTGGCCTTGGCTGCCCTCAGGACCCTTGGACGTGAATGCACATGTTGGGTCTCAGGCTGGGATAATTACGTGTGTGACGGCTGCTCGGGTGCAGGGGGGGAAGTGTGGAAACAAAAGAGCCTTGAGTGGCTTCCAAGGAGGCTCTGGGACCGCGCTGGGGAAGTCCATGTGCTAAGGCAGACTCACTCTCCTGAGTGTCCTTTTCCCCAAGTGAGATCTGGATGATGTGTTAGTTTCCCTGCTTAGAGTGATCAGAATAAAAGCCAGTGTGTTCTGCTGGTGGGTGTGAGCTAGGCAGTCTGCTTGTGCTTTCATACCAGATGGGTTAAATATTCCCCACCCTAAGGGCTAGTTTTCACAAGGCCAGGGAGCACAGGAGGAGAAAGAGCTCGTCCAGTGCTGTGGGAACACACAGAGCCATGGAAAACGTGTGCTGGGAATGGGGATCCATCCACCCTTGCTGTCTGTGGCTGCTGCCGTGTGTCAGACTCTGGCTGTTCTCACTTTCCCACCAAATCTCCCACAGCTAAGCAGAAAGTGGCACAGGCTGAGAGGCAAGAAGTGGTTCTCCTCCAGCAGCACTGGATTTCCATGCTGCTGGCGGGTGGGGATCTGCTCAGGGCCTTCTTCAGGCACAGAGCGAGACTGCAGAGCCAGCTCGCTTCACAACACAAATAATTGGTCACCTTTGTAATTCCTTCTCTAAGGAATCTCGTGTTGGTAGTGGAGATGATTACAGTCGTAGGAGAGAGGTGGAGATGGCATCTCATACATCTGATCTTGGGGAGACTGTCTACATCCCCTTAGGGAGCAGGATAGGCCAGATGGCACTGGCCACGGCACTGGGATCCTCTGGGAGCGCAGGTCAGGTAGGAACCAGTCTCCTTCCAGAGCAAGTGAAGGGTTCCCTTTGGCCTCAATACACGCATTTCAGAGCAGGCCTCCCCACTGAGGGCAGCCTGATGCTCCCCTCCAGGGCAGTCTGAAGTGCCTTAGGAAAGTGCTCAAGCAAACCTTTAACAGTGGATGTTCCCTGTCTTCCACTTCTCCCATGCTTCCAGCTGAGCAGAAGAGTGAAACTCCTGCTGTAGTCTATGGAACAACATCAGTGCAGCTTCTCAAAATTCCCTGAGGTCTTTGCTTGGCTCAAGTCTTGTCCTAGATGGACATAAAATTTTGATGTTAGATTTTGTGTTTGGTTTTTGGACTTTTGCTACATTATGCACTGCCGGACATTGAGGTCCACGGTGACTTTTGTTCATTTACTATGTTGAATGTTAAAAGGAAATAAAAATTCTTGTACTTCAGGCTTTAAAATGCAGGAAGAGAACCTGAGGTACATTTAATGCATTTCATCTGCTAGAAGTGCTTTTAAATGATGACTGCATTAAAAACGTTTCCTCAAAATAAGGTAGAGAGCGTTGGATATTTATCAGCAAATAAAACTGCAAATAAAAGAGACGGCTGGTTCAAGGTTTATCTCTGAAAATTACTGAAGCATTTACAGAAAGGTTTTGTCAGGTAATTTGCATATTCATGAGTAATTTCTCCAGTTGCTGTATTTAGTTGATAATGCCTTTTTTTAATACTGTAATTAAAAAATTTTGATCTAGGTTACACTTCAATTGTTTGCTCAGATGCACCAAAGCAATTGGTGTTTTGTTTACTTGCTGTTTTAAATACAGCTATTACCTGTAAAACATCAGTTGTAAGGAAAATTGTCATACCTGACAAATTTCTGGGAGGATCTCCCAGGTGATTAGAGTCTGGATGCTGCCATTTGAGAACCCCACAGCTACAGAGATGCTTCTAGGACAGGAAAGGGAAGGATGGAGGAAGAGATGGATTAGGAGGCAAAAGAAGGATGAGAGCAGACACCAGGAAAGTTGGCTGCAGCAAAGCCCAGAGCCACTGATAAGGTCTGTCTATTCTTCTTTAGCCTTGAGGCAATGAAGATTTATGTTTGTTTGAGAGGGCAGCAAGAGAGAAGTTTCTTCATCAATCCATTCTGCAAACGTCCCTGGCTGGCAGTCCCACACTCACGACTACAGGCTGCTGTCATCTGCCTGGAACATGGAAATCTTATTCCATGGGCAGCATTGAGGCAAATGAGATTCCAATTAGAACAAGTACAGAAAGCTGTGAAATTTCCCATGTGCAAATTCCTTTTAGAAAAGGTTTCTCCTTTCTCACACATTAGTATTTCAGTGAAATATTTCACTGAGACTGAAATATTTAGCTTTCCACTTGTATCAGCTGGTGTCGAGTTATATGATTCTATAATAATGTAGAAATCTAAATCACGAAGCTAGGATGATGAATTTTGACCTTATCAAATTGTAGTATTCCAGACCAGTCAAGTCTGAATTACCATTTTTAGTGAAAATGTTGAAAAATTGTGTATCTTCTCATGGAACACTTGAGTTTAATGGAAGCATCATTTCCCAGTGGGAAAATGTGCCATTAAACAAAATGTCAACAAGCTGCTGGGCTGGAGAACATGCTAGTGGACAATGGGAGGGGAGGAAAAAAAGACACATGTCATTGACACACACATACACAGTTGATGAAATCAATTTCAATTTACTCAAGTTGTTCTAGCATCACTTTCAATTACATATGCCGAGGAGAAAGCTACAGCATCCAGCTGTGGGAATCAACAAGACAATTGTGTGGCAGTCCTGAAAAGAACAGTCAGCAGAGAAATTATTTGCATTCGCTTTTCTTGACAGCTGATATTTTCCTGATAAATTGCTGCCCTTTGTTGTTCTAGCTGCTTTGAAGAATCAACCCACTCAAGGGGGTGGTAGCTTTGCCCCCATTCCTGGCTTTCCATCAGCTGGCACAGGTTGGGGAGGAGAACAGGTGAGACAGGAGGAGGAGGTTGCAGACCATGTAGCACAGGTGAAGTTGGATCAGTGATTAAGGACATGCTGTGGACAGGGTGCTGCTCCAGCGATGGTGTTGTCCAGAGCTGTGAGTGTTAGGGGGGATTTGGGCAGGACTGGTGGTAGGAAAGACGCTTTCATGGCTTGACGTAAACTGGTGACCATCAAAACAAATAGGTCTGTGAGGCTGCCAGCTGCTGAGAGAGGCAGAGGAACTATAAAATTAGACATCTTCTGCCTATGGAGTGTGGGTTTGTGCCAGTGAGAGAGGAGGACAGCAGAGACTGTCAAGGCGGTTTGCATTTAAACTCCAAACCATGCGGCTGTGCCATGGGATTTCTTTCCTTAGCGAGCCCCAGCAAGGAGGAGGTAGAGGGAAACTTTGGCAGCAGGATGTGCAAAAGGTGCCCGTATCAAATATGCAAAATTGTTCCCCCAGGATTTCCCTTCAGTGGGGTCATATTGTTGTTAAATGGATTGTTAAATAGGATTTAAATGGCTTATTAAATGGGGTCCCCAGCTGGGTGGCTCTTAGTGGGCAGACTGTTCCAATTATTCTGGATTTGCCCTCTTCCTGCAGCAGCCCTGCCCTGTCTAATACCAATATTTCAGCAAAATTCACTTTTGCAAGAATGTTATTCTATCCTAGGATCTGGGCCAGGCCTTTATTTCTGTTAATTACAGATCAGTCATTCTTTTTCTTTTCTAAATGTTGAAAAAATGTGTTTTATGTGCAAGAATGGCTGATAAGTGATACACCCACAGGAACATTGTATTTTTCTAACATCCGCCTCTGTGTTCTTTCTCTAATTTGCCTGCCACTGTCTTTGTAGAGGATCTGTCTCCTTCCCCTAGCACTGTTCCCTGCCTTTTAGATGTTTTCTTTTTCTTCAGCCACCCTTAATTCCTACCACTGCCACATCACAGTTTATTGCTTTTTAGTGCTTGATCAGTTGGTGAGTGTGAATTTTCTCTTTATTTCAGGCATTCTTTGTAAGTCTTCACTTGGTGCTTAATGGTAAAACCTCACCTCCACCATTCTGCTTCATGGTGGGACCAGGGCAGGGCCACGAGTGACAGAGCAGGAGCACCACAAGTACCATCTAACCCCTTTCCAATACGTGATTCTATTCTTAAAGCCTGTTTAAGGTGCTTTTTATGTAGAATCTTCAAGATGTCTTCTGTTTATTTCAAAATAACATCTTTGGCCATCAAATGAGACTGTTGTGACTGCTGGAGTTGGCACCAGGATTTTCTAAAGGACACTGAGGCAGTGGAGGAGGCTCAGTGATAAAATGGTGGTTTGCCAGTCTGAACTGGCTTTATACTGGTGAAGATGTTGTGTGTCAGCATGAATGGCCCTGACTCATCCTGTCCTCTTGAGAATAGACTTTGAGGCTTTGGGCAACATTTTCAAAGCGCCTCTGTAGGCAGGGATCCCACATCCCCTCCTTGTCACCGAGGTTTGAACTTCAAAGTGCCAGAGCCACCACACACGGTGACTATTCCACATGTGAGGTGTGTGGAGTGCTCGTTGCCCTTTCCCATGACTTCATGTTTGTTGTGGTGTGAGGGCTCTCCTAAAACGTGTGCCTTTTGTGCAGGAATGCGATGCTGGGATCTCAGCAGGTGTTGGAGGCACCCAGCCTTTGTCTGGGTCCTGTTCCTGCTGCCATGCAGCAAAATGAGGAGCCAGACCATCTCCTTGGAGTGTTGAATCCATCAGCAGAGGTTGAGCTGGCTCTTTTTTTCCCCCTCAGTCCCAGGGATGGAAACAGAGCCGGAGGGAGCTGGGACACCAGGAGCAGCTTGTCACACTTGAACTTTTCATGTGGGGCAAGCTTCTTTGTTCCTTAGGCTTACCAAACTGGCAGAAGTCCTTGCCCAGGATGGCTGTTGAGGAGTTATTTTTTTAGGTTCCATATTTGAAAACCACCTCTTGCCTGGGAGGTCTGAAGACACATCTCTCCGTGAGGTGACACGTGTTTGCTGCTCGTGTGTGGAGGAAGGGCCATCGCTGTGCTGTGCTGTGGATGAGGAGCTGTCTGAGAGGAGCAGTCTTGGCATGCCTGGCCAGGAAAAGGCCTGGAGCCAGCTCCTGACCAGGCACCTCACCGTTCTTGACAGCAGACCTCAGCACAGGCTGCCAAAAAACTACTGAGGAGTGAGAAGTCTGTTTTCTGGGGGAGGAGCTCACACCTGGGGCTAGAAACACAGCTCTCCTTCCCAGTCTTTCGTGGCTGGGGCCCATCACACGTCTGTCTGAACTCGCTGCTGTCCAGCAGTGCCTGTGCCAGTCGCTTCTTCTCCCTCCTGTTTTATCTGGGCTGCAGGGCAAAACTGTCTTAAATTCTTCACTGGGCTCTTTGAGCTTGCTGTGGGAAGTCTCCCTTGTATCTGGCTGCAGTGAGTGTGGTATGGAGATCAACAGAGTGTGGAAAACTACTGAGAGCTTCTGGGAGGGGATGGTACACCACTGCTTAACATAATGTGTGACTAGAGCCCCACAGAGCTTCCAGCCTCTCTCTTGTCTGTGTGTGGTGCCCACGTCTCAGAGGACAGGCTGGGGATGAATCCACTCTGACCATCGCTTGGCCGAGGCAGGAGCAGCACCAGAGATGGATATGGTGCATAGTGTCATCTCCACATTCAATAACAAATAAGACCACAAAAGTTCTCGAAATAGCTCTCCTTGGGTTTGCGTCAGGGCATCCAGGAGAATGTCAGCCAGGGACAGATGATGGCGGCCTGGAAGCTCCCTCACTTCGCTGACCAACATCCTGCCTGCAGGATACGAAGAGCTCTCTACAGGACACAAGGTGCTGGCTGATAAAGGATGAGCAGGAAAGTCACAGGAGTGCAGTTATGTTGCCCTGCTGAGTTTCACATAGAGATGCTATGAGAGGCGTGCTGGTGTGACCAGGGAAAGGTATCTCAGCTGAGGGGTTTTGGATGTACAGCTCTGCACTGGTCCCTCAGGCACTGCCTCTGCAGCAAGCCCAGGAAGGATGTGGAAGGGGCAGTGCCATCTGGAGCACAAGCCCTTGGGCAAGGGGCCAGTGATTGACCATCAGCTTTGAGCTGTGCTTGCTAGAAAAGTCGCCACCTCAAATATATTATTTTCTCGTTCTGACCATCACACTCCCAGACACGCTGCTGCTTTGAAGACCATCCCAGTGTCTGTGTCCCAGCTTCTTGGTAGCATCTGAAGGGTCATCCTTCTCAGGGTGTCCTAGTCAAGTTAAGAGAATCCTTGGAAGTACCCAGTACAAGCATATTTGATTCTGTACACAGGCCCATCCTGAAGTGCTGTAACTCCTGTTCCCTGGTTGCGCAGGGCTTTGGTTTGTGGCAGCAGGAGAGAATGAGTCTGAATTTCAACATCTGGCTTTTGGAGGCCTGAGAAACTCATGTGATTCACAGAGAGGGTTTTCATGATCAATACCTGCTAGTCCCTGACCAGGCCTGGGGGGCAGCTCTGCCCTCTGAAGTGTTTTCTTCTGTGTAGTGGCTGTTCAGACGTGGCCTTCACTCCTTAGCGGGCACATCTCATGGCACTGCCAACGTGTCAGGAGAGAAACTGAGGGAAACCCTGCCAAGGGTTGCGGTTGGAATACAAGAAGTGTAACCAATCAAGCTACTTAGGGGATTTCTTTAAATCAGCGAGGAACCCCTTTGGCAACCTGTCCCTCCAGCTGTCAGTCTGCCTCTGCCATGTTCTTGGGAAACAGGATCTCACCTCTGACTGAGGGGTTTTTAAAGTAGAAGGAAATTGTGGAGGTGGTTATGACATGGATTCAAAGCTTCCCCTCCCTGGATCTGCGTTGTGCTGATCCCTTCCTAAGGAACTAAGCATCCCAAGGGCTGCTGTGCCAAGGTGTGCCTGAAGCACAGGTCTGATGGCTGGGGTGCAGGAAGGGCAAGTGTCAAAGCGGTGATGCTGTGCTGCTGTGAAGGCTCTGTGCCCTCCCGAGATCTCCATACGTGAGGCAGATTTTTCCACTCTGAGACAAGCCAGCTTTTGGGCAGCTTCTCCCCATGCAGTAGCACACACACTGCCCTGCTTCAGGGGCTGGCCCCAGGTTTTTAAATGTTAAAAACATTCGTCTTTTATTTCTGTCGCTGTTCAATATTATGGGAAAAGATGTTATCACAGCTAATCCATGCGGTGTCTCTGGAATTTCTTGGCCTGGGAGGGTTTATACTGCATTCATGTATTCCATGAATTGGGCACAGGTTTTGCTTCCGACAGCAGGAGTTTTTTTCAAGGGCGTCCCAATAAGATGAAAGTGTGGTCACTGACAGAAACCACAGTGTCAGACTACGGTCTTGAGGATGTTTTGAATGGCTCTGTATTTTAATTCTTGATTTCCCCTGGCATTTAGACAACCAGCAATTTATTTGAAATCCTAAGGGGAGAGGAAAAAGAAGGAGAACTGGAGGAAATGCCTTAATTTAATTGATCAGAATATTTTGGAAGTTCACATGTGCCCTATTTTTTAAAAAAAGAGATAACTAGAGAATAGAAAAAATACTGTGGAAAATCATACTGAAGCTTTAGCATATTTTTTCCTTGTTGTTTTGGGACTTCTAATTATATTCTAATATGCTGGAAAGGTATAAAATGATACCTAATGACTGAAAAAAGTAAAAAATGGGCGTAAGGGCAGTCAAGCTAGGGAACTCACTGCTGCAGCTTTTTGGCAGAGAGTCCCATTGCTTGTAGGAAGACTTTGAAAAACCCTGGTACTATCACGATTATAAAGTTTGTGGTTTTGCGTAGGAAGAGTAAGAAAAAGAAAATGAGATCTTGTACGTCAGGATATGATCTATCCTTTGTCTCTTCCCCAGCTTCGTATTAAACACTTCAGTAGGCATTTTCAAAGGTTGCTGTGTGAAGTATCAAGCAGAAACAATGACTGAATGTTGTGATCGAGGCTGGGAAACCTTAACCAGTAACTTGCAGCTGCGTGAGTTATCTGCAAACCACATCAGCATTGTCTTATGTATATCAAAGCTGATCATTTCCTATATTGTTCTAACATACCTGCCCTGCTCTGTTGAGGCTGCAGGAAAACAGGAAAGGAGGAGGGTCTTGGCTGCAAATGGGTATCTTGTTCTTCCTTTGTGATGCCAAAACATTTGTGAATGAGCTTTGACCCTGAAGTAGGCTGAGCTGGTAAGGAAATTCATAATTTTCTGTCCATTCATGTTTCGTTCACATTGTTTACCTTTTGTTTAAACAAGGGGCTTTTGTTGGTTTTGGTTTTTTTTTGCTTTGTGGAATATGATTCACCCATAAGCCCATAAACCCAGTCCTTCCAGCCTTTGACAGCATGGGCAGGGTGAGCTGTGCTGGGGTGTAACAGCAGAAAGCCTGAGAGCTCACACAGAGGATTCACTCAGGCTTTAAGTGTACACTCACTAATACTTCTTAAATTCTGTAAAGGGATACACCATCTGCACAGAGGGGCATCACTTTCTTCGGGTGTCCTACCCAGACCTCCTGTACAGAAGTCCCTGTTAAAATGTTCCACCAGGGGTGACAGTCCAGCCATGAAGATCACTGGCTGTATTGCTGACATACTGACAGCATTCCTTTCCCTTCAGATTTTGCTGCAGACAGCTGGCATTTAGCTATTATGCATGCATCTTTTCAAACCTCTGTTTTCTCTTGCTTTTGACCAAAATCTGCTGTTGATGTGCAGCCGTTATCACTTTACAGCTGCAACACCTGCAGAGGTGGCACATGGTAAAGGAAGGTAAAGCATAACCAACCAATGCGCTGCAAAAAAGCATAAAAATAAATGTGAATCAGTCTTGTGCGTGAGAGTAGAGGAAAGCTTGCACACAAATGTAGGATCAGATAATCCTGGTTAAATGTACACCGTGGTGTAATCAGATTGTGCCGTTGGTTTGTGTTGTTGTAATGGTTTTTGTAATAAGCAGCTTTGCTCAAAAGCCTGGTGTTCGAGCAGAGTGCTGTCCTCTCTGGGGGTATTTCTGAGGGTGCTGGGATGTGTCTAAATGGGGCAGCTCAAGGTTGCTTCCCAGTTCTGGTGTCCCGGAGGACCCGGGAGCTAAGTGAGGCTGGGAAGCTCCACTGCAGAGGAGGAGCTGGTGGCAGACGAGGCTGTCAGCCCTTTGCTGACCCTGGGCATGTCTGCACATGGAGCAGAGCATGATCCAAAAGTCCCTGACCCCACAGTCCAGGTTTGCTGCAGACATGTGAACAGCAGTGGCACGTTGGGGTGGCACTGTGCCCGGGCTGACTGGCAGGGGCTCTCAGCTGGTGTAGCCCTGCTCCCAGGGAGCCTCCCCAGTGTGCCTGCTCTGCCCCTGCTGCCCTGCCTGCCCTGGCTACTGACTCACAGAGAGCTCATCTGCAGCCCTGTGCTGAGCCCCAAGGACAGCCCCATCTTTTCCCCCAGGAAAGAAATGCATAAGGCTGGCTATAACTCCCCCCCTAATTCAACCCACAGGTCTATGTTGCTTAAAATCTGCCCCACAAGCAGGATGCAGGTTTTCTAAGAGCTCCTCAGAGCTCACAGGTATGAGATGCCTACAGAGAGGCATCAGCAACTCCCCTCTGACACGACCCTTTCTGTGTCTGACGTGCTTTTTTCAGATAATGGTGGTTTTTGGCTTGCACGAGCAGCCGGGATGGGTTAACAGCAGAGAGCCCTGTGTGAGACAGCTTTCCAATAGCCGGGGCTCAGCAGCTGAATTTGTGAAATAATCCCACCGGCTTTAATCAAGAGAGGAGACTGCAAGAGGCTTGTAAATTCCTACAGCAAAATTCTCATTCACGAAGCAGATCCTGCCTCCAATGTGCTTATCTCCCTCCCTCTGTGTGCAGAGCCCTTGACGTCAATGGAAGATTCGCTCTTTCGGGGAGAGCAGAAGACTGAGGTCATGCTCCGCCCTGCAAACAGGAGAATTATGTCCCTGGCATTGAGGCGAGAAGGCTCTAGGCTTTTGCACAAAAGCAAAAAAGGCTTGAAACAATGGCATGCATAGAAAAATAAAAAGGTACACGGAATGCAGGAGAAGCATTTGGAGCTGTCTCAGCAGGCAGTGGAAGGATGCGACTCTCGGTTGCGTTTAAAAATGTGCAGTTTGGCAGCCATGAATGGTGTGGAGGATTTTCATTCATTCATCCCCCTCTCCAGCTCTGGGAAGGGACATCTGTCAGCCCTGAACGCGGGCAGCGGTCAGTGGCTGCAGCACGCTGTGCTCATAGCCCAGCACATTTAAATCAGCAACCCAGAGGTTAAACTCCACAGCTCAGCCACCGGTGGCCTCAGTGATATTTATAGATTGCATTACATTTGCTGCAGCTTTTATGAGCAAAAGGTACTCCTCATGGTTAAATCATCAGAGCTTAGGTGTGACCAGTTGTAGTTAACCTCGTGATGGGTATTGCTATTTTGATTTTTTCCTTGTATTTGAGAGGACTGAGCATATGTGTTTAAGAATCTCTGAACAAAATATTAGGTTTATTGTTATTATCAAATTCCATTTATAAAGCTGCTTTTGTTGAGGAAGTGCTTTGCAGAAATGAACATTTTACCTAGCTTAAACTTTGGAATAGTATCCAGCCCATGCAAATTAAACACTGCCATTCCCCTCAAAGAACTGTTTATTTCTTCTCTGCAATAAGGGAAGTGAGTTCCTAACTCTGCGGGGAACTTATCGCTCTGCAAATGAGGTTTGTAGCTGCACAAAAATACAGCATAGTTCGCCGAGGCCAAAAGCCAGCTGAGGTGACCAAAGCCAGGAGAGGTGTCCCTGGGCGCTCCCCGTGGTCCTGGGAGGGAGGAGGGATGTCTTCTGCAGGACAGTTTCCTCCCAGGGCTGGAAGTCAATCAACATGTGGCTCACGCCACGAAGCCGGGAGCGTAAACGGGGAGTTTGTGTTGCTTTCATCCCGTCTCATGTTCCTGCCGAGGCTGTTATTATTCACCATTTACCTTCTCAAAATATTGAGCCAATTAGAAAAGCAAATCTCTCTTTTGGTGAATGCCCAAGGGTGAAGCTGTAACGATGTGTGCTCTCCGCAAGCCCTAATTGCGGGTGTCGCAGCTGCGCCTGGGACTGCCGGGCTGAGCAAACCCAAATTCCTGTCTGATATATTTTACACCTCGGCCAAGCCACACTGAGTGGCTGCTTTTGTCCAGCTTCGTAAACCGGGTGGCTGAGGCTGGTCGGCTCTGGGATGGGAAAAGCAGCTACGGGGAAGGAAGGGATGGCTCTTGGGGAACGTCATCCCGAGCGGATGGCAAGGGAAGTCCCAGCTGTTGGATCAGCCTCTGTTGCTTACAGACTGTGAGCTGCCAGTGCATTTATTGAAATGGGGGCTGTAATCCTGAGTGTGAGATACGGAGAGAAGTCTCTGGGTTTTTTCCTTGTTAATTATCAGGTGGGTTGTGAGTGTTATTAATCGGAATGGAGACAGGGCTACTCCTGTGTGCCGTCACTTAGATTAGATACGAATCTGAGGTCCTGGTGTTGAAATCCTATACTTTTCTCGTATTTTCTTTTTCATGGTGAATTAAGTAGCCTACTCTAAAGGTTTGCATGCATGAGGGTGTGTATGTCAGTTGAGAGATTTCAAGCATAGGACGATTCCAGTACGGAAGTCCAAGAAGCTGCTGTACTTCCTTTTACATGCCAGGATTTTTGCCCCCCTGCATGATGAGAGCAGTGCTAACTTAGAGAAGCCCTTTATTAAACTCCTCTGATGGCTCAGGCTGCCTGCCATTAGTGCTGTTTCATACATGATAAGTGGTATTGCTAAGCTTTCTGAAATGAGTGTAACAATCTAACTGGTGCCCAATGGGATATCCATCTTGTGTCTGACCACAAGGAATAAATCATGCTCTCACACTGATAATTGCTCATGCCTGGGTTCGAGGGTTACAGTCCTGCAATGCTGATGATTAGAACTGGTCTCCCTCTTTTGAGCACAGAATTTTTTGTCCCTGTGATCCACTTAGGTGTCTGCCTTGGCTTCTCCAAATTGCTTGATCTTTGCAGAAGAAGAAAGACACAATTCTGCAAAAGCTTTACAGGCAGCTAGGACCCGATTTAAATTCTGAATATAACTTATGATGTCTTCTAGGTAGTTTAAAGAAGTATTCTTGGACATTTTTAGTGGTTCTGAAAATGGGGTGGGCCATAGAAAAACAGCATTCAAAAAGAAATACCTTCAGAAAATACAGAAGTATTCAAAAAACCTGTAAAAGTTCATGTAAAATTAAGTCTATTCTGAATGGAAGAAGCAGAAATAACTACGAACTTTTTCTCCTTAAAATAAATTCCCCGAGCTCCTTAACAAGACTGGTGACAAAGCAACGTACGAAGTTCTGCTCTACGCTTCACTGCCTATTTTCTCACCCTCAGCTTAAAAATAACAGCACTGTAGCACCTTCTGTTTTCTCGTGACGTCTACACACACTTTATGAATAATCTTTAGGGGGAATGCTGTGCTTGATCTCTGATTGGGATTTTCCCGTCTTACCCGGTGTTGACTTAACCCTGCTTCCAGGAAGTCAAGAGTAAAACGCCCATTGATTTCGGTGCGAGCAGATTTTGACTTTTCAGAAATGCTCAGCCATATGTGTTCTCGTTTTGGAAGTATCATGTGGTTGCATTTGGCCCATGTCGTGTTTTAGTCACTCAGAAAGAACACACAGAGTTCCAGCCTGTCCTTACCTGCCCTCACGATGGCAAGAGCTGAGGGCCTTGGGGAGGTTTTGAGGGCCAAAGGTTTTGCTGTTGTCCTGTTTTGGGGTTTTGCTTGTTTGTTTGTTTTCCTTCCCAAATTTCAAGAAAACATTTCTGTTCTAAGACAAAGGGAATACAAACATTTCTAATGTGCTGTGAAAGATAAATCTGAGGAAAAAAAAAAATTTAACTGAACCTATATGTTTTATTTGGGGTGAATGGTAATAACAACTTTATTTTATTCCTTGTGATATAATGTAGTATTTTAGAAGGGGTAAAAATAGTTTGGAATCAGAAGTTGAAACACTGTTTTAATCTTACTGGAGACCTTTTAAATTGCCTTCATTTAAAAATAAAATGTTATCAGAAGTGACACATCTGTGAAACATTTACTTTTGGCTGATCGGTATTTTCTGAGGGAAAAATGTTTCACTGAAAATTTCTATCTGGCTTTAGGGTTTCTCAGTCTTTAATGTATTTACACCCATCAGTATCAAAGGGAGGCTTAGGAAATGCTCTTGGTTCATGTTATGTGCTGGGAAGTGATTGAGGGCAAGATGAAGGGCTCAGAGCTGAGATGCTGTGGAGCTTTGCGTGGGATGAACCTGCAGGCATGGATCAGAGCCCGTTGGGATAATGGGAGTTTCAGCAGCTGTGAATTAGGAGCACAGCCCATTAAACCTCTGTTCTCCAAGGGTAACAGTCCCTGGCAGAGGGGCTGGGTGAGCAGACCTGTATCTGCCATCTCCGAGTCCATCTGTGATCACAGAGCCCTTACTTTCACAAGGTGTTTACACAGCCTAACTCTGCCTAAAATAATGTGGGAAATCTGTGCTAGAAGGACTTGAAACTAATCCTCCCTGGGTCCGAGGTTAATGTCCTTTCCCCTGGATTGTCTTTCCTGGTACCATCCCTGTCCTCCCATCTGCTTAGTCATCTGTAAGGTAAGCTGAGCATGGTAGGGAGAGCTCCTCTCCAGCCAAGGGTGTAAGCAAATTAGGAAGACAAATGCAATTAATCTGTGCTTTCTCCCACATTCCTTGTGCTGCGTCCTGCTGTCACCATGTGTTCTCCACTGTAGTCACTGAGGGATTTTCGTTGGACATGGTACAGCTTTTGAGCATGTTTCCTGATCTAGATCTGCTGGTTAAAGGATTTGCTGTCCCACTCACATGATGATGGCACATACCATCAAGGTTTCCCATGACTTCGTGAAAAAAACAATTGCAGTCGTCGTGTCATATGGTTGTTCTGGTTTAAACACACTGGTTTGAGCAATGTGAGTTGGAAGGGGAGTCAGCCTCTGATTTTGAAAATGTGCAAATCACCCAAAAAAAATCTGTCTCAGACGTTTTTATGGTATTTCAGTTGGAGTTCCACGAAAAGTACAAAAAATAACACTTTGCCTAAAAACAAAGTCCCAAAACAAACAAACCCATAATAAATAAATGCTCGCCAAGAGTCATAAAAATCTTAAACTGTGATTTAATATCCTGTCTCTCTTTTGTCTTAGTGGAAAAGGTCATATAGATGAAAGACATCTGCTGTTGTATCTCTCTTGGATTTCAGGGCAAGACCAAAGTCCTATTCTTGGCTTTTATTTTGGGGGGGTGTGTGTGTAAGCAAATTGCCATAAATTCCTTCTATTCAGTTGTCCTAATGTGTCAGCTCTTGAAGAGGGTGAACAGGCCCATGGCCAGTGATTTCAGATGGAAAATCCCTTGTGTTTTATGCATGCCTGTTGCAGTGCATTCCTAGAGGCATTTCCCTGAAACGAGGGAAGAGAAGAGCAGGAGGCTCCAAGCCCCTATTCCTAGGGTTGCTTTCAGGAGTAGGAAGGATGTGGAGGGGTAGCAGTTCAGTGTGCAACAGGTCAGAGACAGAAGGTGTCATCAGATGCTGGTTGTCAACAAGAGGTGAAAAGAGGACAAAAATGGACAATAAAATAAGTAGTTAATGCTGGAAATGTTAGAGATGGGCAGAAGACAGAAAGACAAGAGATGTCAGAAAACACCTGGTCTGACTGGCTGTTAATTTTTCGTTGTTCTTTCCATGGTCATGTTTTTACTGAACCTGTTTGAAATGCAGTCAGCTCTGGACAACAGTGCATTTACAGTCCTTGATTGTTCCTGGCAACTTTTAATGTTTTTTCAGTAATACCACCCCATTTTGAAAAATGGGCCTTCCTCAGATAGCAATTGTGTTGATGAGTGGGAAAACTGTGACCCTCTGAAGCCACAGGGGATGAAATGCTAACCCTTGCTGAAGGCAAAGGCAGCATCCCCAGTGACAGCAGCGGGTTCAGGATGTCACGGGGAGTGCTTTTGGCTGCTGTGAGCTGGAAACTCTTTGGGGATGGGATCTGTGTTCATGTGTTGCCTCATACAAAGAGGTCCTGAATTTGTTGGCCTCCAGGCACTGCAGAATAGCAAATGCAAAGTTGTCCTGTGAGCTGTTGCAGTAATTTAACATCGGTGCCATTGCATCCTCGGGTGTCTGGTAAAGGACAAGTGTCAGGCTTTTCTGAGCAGATCTTTTTGCTCTCTTCAGCTGCGTGTTCTCTCAGCAAGTAGGAAGGTGATGTGCAACCCCCTGGACAAGTGACCAGCCATTTGGAGTTGGTGGAGGGGATCCACACCTGTGTGCGTTCTCTCTCCAGAGCGGGGCAGCTTGAAACAAATTTAAGAATGCTTTTCCTGCTAGCATCTAGCAGCCCTAGTTTTCTTATGTCCTCTGACAATATCAACTGGAAAACTTCTCAAGAAGAATGGGTCTGGTTTTATTTTGGTTTTCTTTTTCCTAATTAAAGCTGGGCATTTAAACTGCCTGTGATAATTTCTTTTCCCAGTTGCACATGTGGACTGTCTCAACAGCACTGTAAAAGTCATCCTAATTTATGTGAGGGCAAAATTAATCTTTAAGCTGGAAAAGCTTTCGCTATTTTTGTTTGCAAAATGCTTTTATGTCTTTAAGTAGAGGGCACTGCTGAAAAGCCAAGGGTTGTGTTGGTTTTATTATTTTTATTAATATACTTTAAAAGCAACCCAGAAATATTTTACTTGGTATCTGAAGCCAAGGCAGCAAAGCATAAACAGCTTTGTCATCTACTAACGTGGAAAATGAGAAACAAAATAGATGCACATTATGGGGTTTTTTTCCCCCACATCTTTGTTTCTCTGCTTCTGGGAGATAAACATTTCTTTTTTAATAATTTCGAACATTGCCTTTTTAGGCATAAAATACAAATAATTTATTTTTATTTTTGCTGTCACTGTAAGCACTCTTCCACATCTCCCACGTTGTACTGCCATGAAAAACTTCCATACCAGGAAGCCTTGGAAAACAGCACTTACACCAGAAATACTCTGCACTTACAATATTGTGCAGAGGGGACTTCTCAGTTAGGGTCCTTACCTCTCCCTCTCTCAAGGGGCTTGTTGAAGGGCTTGTTGGTATTTGTGGTTCTGGATAAAATCAGCTGGAGAGTTGTAGGTGCTGGACTTGGGGCTGTTGTGGTTGAGAACTAGTTCTGCTTTTGAGACACTAGTCAGGCTTTAGGGCATCACTGCCTGCATTTCAAGAGGATTAACTATAGAAAAAGCATAGAAAATAACTGAAGATCCTAGCAAGACTGAAAGTCTAGCCTTTACCTTGAAAAAAAATCCTGTGTCTTCATGCCTATGGAGGCGCTTGTATGTTTGCTGGAGACAGAGGGAGGTTGTTAAATCCAGTCATTCCACCAAAGGTGGAAAGCGCAATCAGGACAATCCTGCTTCCACCTGCTACCCTGACACCCCGTGTCCCCTGCTGGAGAGGCTGAGGGTGGGTCTGTGCTGTGTGAGGTACAGGAATGTCCACAGGCAGCAGGAAAGCCTGTGCCAAGGAGCTGCCGGAGCCCCGGCCTCCCTGCCTCCTCTTGTTTCTGCATGTTTTTTCCCATAAGCACTGTTTTCAGCTGGGGTCCTGTTTGTGTTGTCATTTTAAAACGTATTTTGGAATGTTAACTTCAGCCAGCTGAAATGATTTCCTTTTTGCCCCCTTACTGAGAGGGTTTATAAATATCGAGTTACGCAGGAAGCAAATTCTCCCGTTATCAGATTGTTCTGTAGTCATTTTTCTTTTCCTCAAAAGCATAATGGTGAACGTTATCAGTGCTCAGTCATTTGTTTCCTATTAAACCCGAGTGATTAAGATGCTGTTTGGCTCACTGGGAAGAGTTACTGCCCTGTTTTGTCTGTAAATGTATCTTTAAGTTAGGAGACACCTGAAACTGGTAGGAAGTCGGTATTAATTGGGTTCAAGTTCCATGAGCACAGATTGCAGTTTCCCAGTGGGATGTGGTAAATAGCCGTCACCAAGATAATATTAATTACATTATCTCCCAGAATGGTCCCAGGAGGTGCTAAAATAGCCCATGTGCCACTTGGGCTTAGATGCTTAGACACGAAGATCAGTGTTTGCTGCTGTGTTGCTCAGCACAGCGCGGAGCGGGTTGCGTCACTGGGGCAGTCGGATGAGATAAGGAGGCTGAGATTTTCTGGGTAGTTGCTTGGGGTTTTTCTCTCATGAGTTTGAAAATCAGAGTATTATCTGAAGCAATAGCTGAATTTCTTTTTTCTGCCCTGACACCTGACAAGGAATGATAATAGCAAGCCTGAAAAATGGATTTCATAAAACACCTGAACAGAAAGTGTTTCTTGCTGCAGAGACTGTGACTTCCTTGTAGATCTGTTCAGCTCTAGAGTGACTCCAAGTGCCACACAAGCAGTACACAGACCTCGTTTATCAGAATCACACTCCATGCCACTGGCTTTGTACCCAGTGATGCCCCTGGCACTGCAGTGCAGTGCTCTGCCCTGTACCTCCAGCACTGTTACAGGTTGTGTGGGCTGCACCCTGACCACTGCCCTTTCCAAAGCTGCAGCTCACAGGCCTTTGCTTCAAAAGCCCCTCTATTAGTTTTGCTCAGATGGTAGGACATGGGCCGCGGGCCCTGCAGGGACAGTTGTCTGTCCGGTGCCCACGTGAAGGTCAGACCATCCTCACACTGGAAATGCTGAGCCAGATGCCTCCCTTAGCCCTTGAGGACCATGTTAAGTCTTTTTAGCCTTTGAGGACCCAGCAGCCTTCCTCCGCTGGGTATTGATTAGGGGCAGAAGCAAGAAGCAAACAAATACACTGTTCACTGATGTCTTGTCATGAACTTCTCCATTGGCAATTGAAGTTCAGCAAGCTGGATTCATGTGGGATGGAAGCCTGGCATTGGAGATGAATTAACTCTGACCTGATAATCAGACTCTTCTGTCTGGGCTAGAAAAACATGGACCTGGTGGTTTGTTAGGGACATGCTGGCAGACACTTAAAGACAGCGATGCTAAAGGCACCATTATAATTAGCTCAGCCAGAGACTGAGCACATAGATTGACTTGAAAACCAGCGTGGCTGTTCCGCGGTCGTCATGACCTCTGTAGAAAACACTGCTGAAAGAATACTTAGACTTTAGTCACCTAATTCAGTGTTACACATCCTTGTTAACAGGATTATATATTACCACTGTTAATTAAAGGTATCAGCATGCCCCATAATGAGGGGAATGACTTACCGCGTAAGAAGTCACGTTATGGTTCTCAAAAACTGACTGGTAGGTTGACACTGTGTTTTTTACTATTCAGAAAGTGCTTGTTCCTTGTTTATGAAGCTGAAATTAAACACCAGAGGGGTTCACGTATATTGAGATGAAGGGGAAAGATGTGCCCTGCAGTCTCTTTCACAACAGCTCAAAACTAACATAACCACCTTAAAACAAAGGGAAGCTTTCATCCTTGTTCCTACAGCTACACATGAAAATCTGAATTGAAATGAGATTGAGCAACAGGAAGAAAATAAACAAGTAGACCTCATTCTTCCCTGTGGAAGTTGTTTCAGTAGAAAAGTATTAGCCAGCTTCAGAAAATGTCACTAACTGGGTGAAAGTGGTCCCCTTGTACTTCCCAGTTTCCTTACTCCTCCCATGATGACAATTTCCACTAAGAGATGCATTGTTGAACCAGGGTTGTGCAGGACAATGAAAGAGGGACATTTTCTGGAGAGGGAAAATGTAAAGAAATTTTTTGCTTTTTGTAATATGTTCTGGTATCACTTTTTTTCCCTGTTGCTGCCTATTTTTCTTCAAAATGAGAGGAAATAAGCGCAGGCTGATTTTTATGATGCAATTCACACTCCTCCATTTTTTTAAAAAAACTTTTTTTAATGTTTGTATATTCAAAGATCTAGATCTGAATTTTTTTATTAAATATAAGCAAGCAATCTTTCTTTCCAAAGTGAGCAGGGTAATCTGTGTCTGCTCGACTGGGCCCAGAAGGTTCTGGTTTGTGCTGGAGTCAGCAGCAGTTTCCTACAGTGACTTCGTTTGACCTGCGCTGCTCTGACAGCCTGGGGCTGGCAACAATCTCAGCCTCAGCCATCAAAACATTCCTTTGTAGCCAAGTGTCCTTCTACTTTCTCTGAAATATCTGGTGTCAGTTTTAACAAGAGGGGAAACAGACGTTCGTCACCATTAATTCACTGGACAATTAAGCCACTGATCTCTGACCTCCTGCCATTATTGGCTTTCAGAGCCAGGGTAAAGACCCCACAGATATCTGCTCTCTGTCATTCCCTGCGAGCTGTCCTAGTATTTCATTTACTCAAAGGCTTAGCTCTTGCCCACCACCAGCCAAATGTATATGCTTTGTAATAAAAATTGCTAATAAGCTGTCCCAGGCAGTGACATTAATCTCTGAGTGACGATAACAGCAAGCAAAGGGAACAGCTGGCTGTCAGGAAAGCATGTGAGTGGGAATCATGTATTTATTTAGATTTATGTACATATTAGAAGTGTCCGTGCCTGGCTGCAGCTGCTTTTGGTTCTTTGGGCTACCTTGGGCATCCAGACCAAGGGCAGGGGCTTTCTCCTGGGAGGTGTGGGTGGTGTGGGATTGCTGCATGATGCTGTTCATTCTTCTTCCTTCATCTTCCAGGCTATGACAGTACTGAGCTTTTGCTGTCTCCTGGAGTCCCTGGTGGTAGGATCATTGCTGGCACACTGCTCTCGGGGGGCTGGTGGCCCAAATCAATACCTTGTTTTAATTCTGGGCTGCAGTGAGAGTCAGTGAAAGTGCAGGATTGTGTGAGCAATGAGGAAATAGTTAATCCATCCCTGGCACAGAGCTCTGTGTTGTGTTTANTCTGACGCTTACACCATGCAACCTTCAAGCCTCATTTTTCAGTCAGTGCTTTTGAAGCACTTCATTAGCTAATCAGAGGAACCCTCTGCCTTTGCTCTACAAGTTTCCTTGGTTTTTGTCTTCTACCTTCTAATTTTCTTTTTTTTCTTCTTTTTTTATTTTTTTTTTTTTTTTTTTTCTGCTTTTTGTGTTGAGTCCTTCAACTGGTAGCTATAGTAACACCCATGAATGAGTGACTGTAGTACACTTCTACAGCCCACTCCCCTCAGGAAAGCTGTGCCAGGCTGTCACACACCTGCAATGGCTTGGCACCCCCTCTTTTAGGGGTTTCTCCAAACAACGGGGACAGTCTTGGCTTGGGAGCCAGCTCCATCCCGCTCGCTATTTGCAGCTGCAACCCACAGTATGTTGTGGCAGAACGAATGAGTCACTGGCAGAGCAATCTGTTGCATCAGATAATCACAGATTACCTCCATTAACCCAAATCCCTTCTGTAACCTTTTACAATAATGATCCCAAAAGCTGACGCATACAATACTGTTACCATCATGTCTTGGGCTGTCAATGATTTTTAAAGAGGATGTTTTCTGTGGTTTCAGGGGTGATCTAGCAGGCTCTGCCAGCAAGATCCACAGAAAGCAGCTGTTGGTACCTTGTTGCTGGACAAGATGATGGGGCCAAAGCCAGGCTTTGCAGCTAAGTAAGGGAGAAGTCTCCTCTAAAGCTGGCCATGTCCTTTTGCATCAGTCCTGTGCACCCCCTTACACCTTTTCCCTGGTATCCACAAAGAACCTCCTTCCTCCAAATCAATGTCTGTGCCCACACCTTTTCCCCTCTGCCAGCTGGTCCCCACAACTGGCAAATGCTTATTGTAACCAGGCATTTCAGGGGGGTTTCACCCCCTCTCCACAGTGCCCCAATGGCGTGTTTGAAGGCCTCTCATATATCTAGGGTTTAATTTGTGCTTTATGCATATGTCTGAGGAATTGGTGTGTTATTTGACCACGGAGAGCAAGGAAGATGGTACTTATCTGCTTTTGTGGTGAAGAAAGATGGGTCTAAATCTGATCCCAAAGAGAAAGTGACCCGGTCTGAGACACGTTATGATGCTGTACTTTTCTTCCTGGCTGACTCTGGAAGCAAAAGGGCTGAAGTGTCACAGAAGGGAAGTTGCCCTAAAACAGCTCTGGCAGTATAGCCCATACACATATGGGGGTTCCCAGCCTAATTTTCACCATTTTTAACCTGTGGATTTCTGGGTTCTTGTCAGAACATCTCAAAGCTTTACCAATTCTTCCAGTTTAGTGGAATAATAAATTAGCCAGGCCTAATAAAACAGCCTGTCTCAAGCCATTAATTTCTCATGACATTTACTAAAATTCTTTTCTTTAGTCTTGTTGGTAAGTTTATTTAGGTGAGGGTAAAAAACCAGAATAGAACATAATTCTCAGAGCTTGTCTACAGACTGCTGATAGGAACACTTGAATTCTCACCTCCCCTCCAGCTGGATCTCCTCCCCACAGTTCAGAAATACTCCTTATAAGACTCAAATGTCAGGAACACAGAGGCTAAGTTATTTTTTTAGATACTGCAGAACTATTTGCAGGAGAAAAAGCCCACACAGCTCTTTGACAGGGACAGACAGAACCCACACCGTTTCCTGCTCAGGGCGGGGTTTTTGCATGTTCTCCCTCTGGAACTGGCATCATATTTTTTAGGAGAGCTGAGCCCCATGTATTTGCCTGTACCAGGGCCAGGTTTCCTTGCAGTCCTTCTGCCTGTCTCATGTTGCACATTGTGCTCTTGTGTTGCTAAACATCAGAACTGCACGTTACGGATCAGCAAATCAGCAGAAGCTTTTTAGATTTCTAGTAATTTATCTCAGTGTCTAACTAGGACCCAGGAGTCCCTGTAAGGTATTTTGGGTTTAGGGGGCCAGCCCTAAGAACATTTGGGCTGTTTGAGGAACACAGCTGTATCCAGGAGCACTACACATCCTCCTGGGCAGTCTGCGTGGGCAATACGTGGTCTGTATGTGGGTGATGGGTTCACAGACTCATAGAATACCCTGAGTTAGAAGAAACCCACAAAGATCATCATCCTAACTGTGCACAGGATCACCCCAAGTTGCATTTGCAGGTTTGGGTTTGGAGGCATCGGTTGGTAGCTTGCATGCATATTGCTAACCAGGGTAATAAATATATAGAACAGGTCATAAGTTTAAAAGCCATTGCTTAAAGAGGAGTTCCTTCCTGGAAAGATGTTATCAAGCCCTATTCAAGAAGGATTTCTGGAGGAGGGATTTGCATTTTTCCTTTGGAAGAATGGGAAGCAGGTCTCTTACAGTCAGCGTAACTCACAGCTGTGCAAATTACCTCAAGGGAATTGGTAAGAAATGTAGGAATTTAGAGTCACTCAAACATTCAGCTATGGGGAGGCCACGTTCCTTGTTTAATTCTTGTGTACTTCAAAGCATGTGACAGTTGAGAACATTTCTGACAAAAGAATCTTCCTTTCGGAGAATGAAGTTTTGTCAAAAATTAAAGGGTTTGCAGGAAAGTGTCTGTTTAAAAGAAAAGATGATTTGCTTTCTCTGCCTTCTTATTGACAATATAGAAACATCATTTTAACAAAGTAAAGAATGTCAATTTGCCATACCCATTTTGTTCCAGTGATATAATATCTTAGTACTCTATTTGATATGTTCTAGGATAATGTTTTGACGTTGGAGAACTGAGATGACTCAAATGTTATCACAGTGAAATGGTTTAATGTCTTTAAAACAGAATTTTGTAGAACTTTGAAATACGGTCTCAGCTCCAGTTTGGAGGAAAGGTCCACTGAGAGATTTAATATTTTCAGCAGGGTGATAACCTTGAATCTCAACAACTCTGTTCAAAAGCTTGGTCTCCCATAGTAATCATTGATACGGAAGTGTTACTTTTTTTTTTTTCTGTTATCTGCACTATTGATGGTGAAAATCTCTCAAAAGTCCCCAGACAGTCCCCCAGACGTGTTGAACCACCCAGTACATGGCAGTGCATTCTAAACCCAGCAAAACTGCCTGGGTTTGTGCCAGGAGCCTTGTTTACTTTGAGGTCAAGAATAGGAAATTAAAAGTTTGGGCTCTTCTTAATTTTACTGTTTTAGATTATAGCTGGCTTTATTTTTGTAAGATTTACTGTTTGTTTGTTTTTAATAGATTGTAAATCTTCCACAGACTTTGTATCTTTTGGATTATTTTTGTTTGTGGCATAAAAGCCAACAATCTATTTTTGCTCATTTATCAGCTGCAGATAAACACAATGCAGCTAAATACAAGCTATAAAAGAGAGAGACACCATAAAAGGCAAACTATAGGTGTTTGTGTAGGGGGAAATTAATCTGCATCCAGGGAAATTTGTGACCAAACAACTCTCTGTTAGCATAGAAGTGAAATGTAAACCCAGTATATGTGAACTGACCCACAAAACCCAAAGAAAACTTGTTCAAATAATCTCAAAGATGCATTAAAAATACCCAGTGGAGGATGTAGGCAGAGTTGTACGGAGAAGGCCACAAACTGGGATGCCTACTTAAGACTAACAGAAGAAGTTAAAGGGCTGTTTTTTAAGTTCAGTTAATTCCTTTCAATGTGCTCTGACCAGGCATAAAGGTAGCTTGTGTAAAGACTCCTTTTTATTCCTAGGGTAGTAACAAAATGGCCTTGACATATGATAGTTAAGCCCTGAGGATCAGTCTTCAAAGACTAATCCCTTAGCTTTCTCTGTCCCTTCAGGGCAGTGGGTGTTATTAAAGCATAATATGAACATTATCATTAACATAAAAAATGTGTTGTTAAAGTCATGTTTCAGCCACTCATCAGTATTTACAGTACTACCTGACCTCTTCTTTGCATCATAGGTAGATATTCCTGCAGTTAGTGTTTATCAACACTGACTTCTGTAAGCCAGGGTTAATAGGACTTAAGATGCCAGTTGTATACAAAATATTTTGCCCTCTGGTCCTCTGGTAACCGGATTGCAAAGCCAGCCTGGCTCTGCTGGGGAGAAGCTTGTGCTTGTGAAATTCCCATCAATGTGGCTCTGGAGACTTAAACGTGAAATACATCTGCTCTTCATCTCCAAAAAGCAGTGAGGTGTTTTACACAGTGCTTGTCAGGCTTACGTACTTGTAGCAACATTATGAGCAAACGTGCTGTGACGGCAGGGGAGATGGGCACAAAACCCTTATCATGGTCTGTGACTCTTCGGAGCCGCGCTCATCAGAAAAGGCTGTGGGAGATAAAGACAGATTAGCGCTGATAAGAGGAGCTGTGTAACATGATTCTCTTCTGAGGGCTCGTTGTGGACTTTTTATTGTATCTGATAAAAGACAGCCTTCAGAGACCCGTCTGCAGAGGCTCTGCACCCCAGTGGATGGTGGACACCCACCTGCCTTTGGAAATCCAGCCCTCATACTTCTCCCATTTTCCTTGGGCTGACAGAAGGGGATTCATAGAGGTACCTAACGGTCTTGTAACTGCTTGCTTTAAGCACTGGTTAATCAGGAGTATCATCTAAGATCTTTAAGGAATAAAACAGGGGTTTTTTTCTGCTTTCCCAGAGAAGAAGGGCAGGATGAAGGGTGGAGAGCAATCAGCGTCTTTCATTCTTTGGAAACAAGCCAGTGTTATTTGCTAGTGCAGCTGAGTGTAGGTGGGACTAATGTGAAAGAAGAATAGTGAACCTGGGAGAACTTTTACATGAAACAGGTCTAATAAGGGTGAAACTGTTTGCCTTAGAGGCTGGATGTATTAGACATGAAAAATTCCTAGGGGAAAATGATGGGCTGGTAAGTTTTATTCATGCTGTCTCATTAGGACGAGGCGCTCTAGGAAAACAAGATTAAAATTAGTATTCTTTTCCTTCACAAATACACAGTTAATCATTGGTATTCACACCCACATGAGACATGAGGGCATTTAACAGTTCAGGGTGTTTACCAGGATCGTAAGAACAGCCTGCATCTAAGTAGCATAGATGCTAAAAAAGAAATTGTTTGGAAGCAATACACCTTCATGTTTTGTTAGCCATATCCAATTAACAGAATATGGAGCAAATTTAATGTTTTTCAAATACTTAAGGAACAACTTTCCAAGATGTTCCTCTGAAGCTGCCTGCAGTCCATCCTGTACTGGCCAGACCTCACTCCAATATGGCAATTCCATATACAACACATAGCTTCAAACACCTCCATGGGACAGAGTAAAGAAAGGGTGACAAGAGGAAGAGGAGAAGAAACATAAACACCTTTTGAGTGGAAATAGGACACTAACCATGATTTTTTTGACTTTTAGTATTTTTGGAGTTTGTTTCACTGCTTTCACTGTGTAATCAAGGCCTTGCATTCTGAGGGTACAGAGCTCTGTACTGTTGTTGGGGGGGCCTTGGGTAACAACCCGGGTACTGTTGTGAAATGGAAGACAGAAGCTGTAGTCATCCTCCAGTGATCTGTGGATTAACTAGATTGCAGTTAATACAGCTGGATGAAATATGTGGCTGTCTTGGATTGTCCAGGCCTGGCAGCATGGGGTGTGCTGCTGGCTTATCAACTTGGGCAAGAACAGAGCAGCAGTAGGAAGCCAGCTTATCCATCCTTAAAATCCACCTTGCATGGTGGCCTGAGGCACAAATGGAATATGCTACAGGCATGGTGCTGGAATAAAGTCATCCAACAATATGTTTTACGCTGTGTTGTGAATAATCTTCAATCATCTGAGCAGGAGCATGGCTTGATGCTGTCTTTAGCAGAATTAACAAGCTCAAAGCCTTGGCTTCTTCAGCTTCATCTTCAGCTCCATCCTCTGATTTCTCATGTAATTTTGGACAAGCCACTTAATATCTCACTGGCTCAATAATGTGCAGATATTTTCCTGTCTCCTCTTGGTATTAGGAGAGTAAGTATATACTGAATAATGGAAGGGCAAAAAAGGTAGGCACTTCAGGCTAAGGGTAGCTCCTGCTGGCAAATGTTTTACATGTGCGCCTCTGGTTATGTCTCTCTCCCTGCAGGCAGAGATCAGAGCTAGATCTGCCATGCGGCATCACAAGATGATGTGAAAAATGCCATGTATTTTTCAGTAGGTAAGATGTAGAGCAAATGCTTTTGTTTCCTGCAGGACTGGTTGACGTGTTAGAGAATTAGCTTCAACCCTCAGTTTGCAGATGCTGAGTTGTTGAGTGCACGCAAGGAAGCGGGGCTGAGCTTTCGTGCTGTTGCTGGCAGCTCACCTTTTGTCGTCAGCAGCAAAGCAAAATTGTAAAGCAGTCAGACCCTCCAACATCACATGATGGAACTTACATCTAAAACATGGCACGCCTGTCAAATCCTTGCCTGAGAAGCTGCCTTGAAGAATGCAAATCCTCCTGCACGGAATAGACGGTGCGAAGGCAGCAATCAAGGCAACGTGTGAAAAGCTTCCCTCTGCAACCTGCACCATGACCTATTCAGAGAAACCTCCCCTTTTAGCTTTTAGCTCCGCTAGACAATTTACTCTGTCTCAGCTGTCTCACTGCATTATGTCCTTCAAACCCCCCCAGAATTAGCGTTCGGAGCCAGCAAACACTGCTGGCTCCACAAGAAAAGCTGAGAGCGGAAAGGTCAGGTCGATTAAAGCACTTGATCAGAATCTTTAACATAAAGACGTCACAAGCAAAGCAGTAACGCTACTTCACGCTCAGCTAAGAGCAAATGATTCATCAGACAAGGCTGCTTATTTTTGGAGGATAGCCACAAAAGAGGAAAGAACATGCTGGCTGTATCGATCACGGCTTTAACGGGGGACCGCAGAGCCCTTCTCTAGTTTTGATGGAAATTTAATGTCAGAAATACATCATCCAATGTAAATACATCAATATATATTTTACATTGAATGGATTTTAAAAATGTTCTGGCCCAGCTTAGCAGAATCATATCGTCTCTGCACAAATCTCAGAGCTGTCATTTAGAGCAAAGGGCTATTTTGCAATATTCTGCGCTTCTTGACGCTGCTAAAGATGCTGCCTTTTTGGGAGGACTTCTGTAAAGGTGGCTGGAGAAGCAGGTGTGCTCTGGAATCTCTAGTGCTTGTGCCTAGAGGGTAGACCTTCAGTGGGTGAAGATGTACCAGCGTTGAGCAGATGCAGCCTTAAGGATGCTTTCATCTGGCTTACCCCCACTGCCCCCTGTGTCTGGAAGTGTTTGGAAATACTGTTGGAACAGGCTCTGCTGCGCAGGCAGCTGCACGTCCCTTGAGCAGAGAGCTCCTGCCTGCCCCAAGCAGCACCTCTGTCTGACCCTTGGTAAGGGCAGAGCAGGTCTCTGCAGTGGCAGAAGCCAGAAATGAGGGGCACATGGAGGTTTAGGTTGGGTATCAGGAAAAGGTTTTTTACCCAGAGGGTGGCTGAGCACTGGATCAGGCTCCCTAGGGAAGGGGTCACAGCACCAAACCTGAGTTCCAGCAGCATTTGGACAGCACTCTCAGGCACAGGTGTGTTTCTTGGGGTATCCTGTGCAGGGCCAGGAGTTGGACTCGATGGTCTTGATGGGTCCTTTCCAGCTCAGCATGTTGTAGGATTCTGTGATTCTAAGATAAACGAGTGTGAGGAAAAACACAAAGAGAAGGAAAGTTCAGGGAAGAAATGGTTCAGAGAAGAAAATGCAGCTGTAGAGAATGATTGGAAGAGAGAAGGAAGCAGGACTTCCTGGTGGAAGGATCATTTTCCCAGAGGAGTATGTGAAGGGAGAGTGCAGGGAGAGAAGTGTAAGTACAGTGTGATGAGGCATGAGGGCAGGAGCACGAGGGAAGACGCCCCTGGAAGAGAAGAAGAAGAGCAGGTGGAGGTGGTAGCCTGGCATGCAGGAGCTGCAGTGCAGGATTGCAGGAGTGGGCTTTTGGGGACATGAAAACCAGTGAAGACCCTTAGGGCTGCTGAATCCAACCCCTGCGGCCACTGACAGCCAGAGCAGAGCCATCTGTGAACAGATGTGCTCCAGGAGTTGGTGAACAGATGATCCCAGTGCTCACCCCAGCCCACAAAACACGCTCCAGCACCTTGTAGCCCACCTAAGGCCCTCAGCATGCGACACCAAGAGAGCAAGACAGGCTCTCTGATGCTGTGGGCAGAGGGATGGGAAAGGAAATGAGCAGTGGTTGGGATGCACTGAAGAGGGGAGGTTGAAGCAGAATTCATTACAGACCCAAGGGGTACGTCTGTGTTCCATAATGCTGTGTGGTGGGGAGGCAGTCACAGCTCTCCATGCTTTGCTGCAGTCTAATTCCTGGAAAGGATAGCAGGGCTGTACTCCTGAAAGTCCAAACAAGCTAGTTCCTGTATGGCCAGAGCAGATATGGCTGCTCTACACTGCACACTGTAGAAATACAATCAGTTCCTGTCAATACGAAGTTTAAAATAATTTAAGGCAGACTCTATGGTGGCAAAACCATTGGCCAGCAAAAGCAAAGGAATAAAAGGTGAGATGCAAAAGAAGCACTCCTGTGCCAAAGGTGACACTGTGTGATCAGAAATGCCCCACAGAGAGCAATACTTGTCATTTTTTTCCAAGGCTCCTGTTTTCTCTCTGGTGGTATGCTACCTTTAGATAGTCAGCACTCTCCTAATTTAGCCTGAAATGTCATGCAGGACCCAACACACTCTCAATCTGCAATTGTGGCTCTACCAACCCCTCTACAGAATTAACTCAGCTCTGAATTAGTCATTCAGCGTGCCAGTGCATGTAAAATAGACTCAAGTGAATCAGATTTTGTGTGCAGGAACTGAATTGCAGTAAATACAGCAACTCGGAGAATCCCAGTCTGCATCTGGGCTTTCATGTCCGGAGGGATACTCCTCCTCCGTTGGCTGCACAGCCTCTCCAAGCAGAACAGAAAAAAGAACCAATAAGAGATTTTTTTCCTCATGAAGCTGTTAATTTTCTCCCACAGTTCTCCTGTGGAAGCAGCAGTGAGCAGAGTGTGTAAAAGCAGCAGTAGTGCCATGTTGGCAGGATATGTAATGTGAGGGGTGGGAGGGGATGGCAGGAATTGAATTTTGATCTTTAGTTTTCAGCACTTCTCTTGGGATAGAATCAGGGCTTGTCCTAAAACCGGCAGGGGGATGGATATCTGTGTTGAAAAGGTGTGAGCTGTAATTTTACAAGATTGTTTGGTTTGTGTGAAATGACTCTTATTTGAGGCAGAGGTGATGCTGGAGGTAGCACTGTCATCTGAACTGGACCTGGTGGGCCACAAGCCTGGACTCCCAACTTGTAGTGAGCTGATCTTCTGCCAGATGCCACTTCCTTGGTCTTTTCTAAGCCCAAACAAGCTCAGATTTGATCTGTATCATAGAATCATAGAATGGTTTGGCTTAGAAGGGACCTTAAAGGTCATCTAGTTGCAACCCCCCGCCATGGGCAGGGATATCTTTTGCCAGACCAGGTTGCTCAGGGCCCCATCCAGGCTTTCCTTGAACACTTCCAGGGATCTGCCTGTGCATCAACCCACAGTATATCAGCTTTATTTATTAATGGTATCCATAAGAACCATGACTGGGTAAACTCTAGATGGAACTGTGGAACTATGCCCCCAAAGCAATCTAATCCTGGTATTTCTCTCTCTGCAGGGGGTGGAGGGAAACGCAAAGGCAAAAGCAAAAAGTGGAAGGAAATCCTGAAATTCCCTCACATTAGCCAGTGTGAAGATCTCCGAAGAACAATAGGTAAGAGCTTTTCCCTTCTCTGGAAGTACTGCATAAATAAAACATTCTGTCAGAGCTGGCTGATTAGAATGGCCTTAAAGGTACTCATCATTACAGTGAATCACTGTACAGGGGGCATGCAATGCACATTCCTCCCATGGTGCTGCCGGGCAAACTCGGCGTTTTCTGTTCCTGAAAGGAGCTGTGGACCAGGCAGGAGAGACTGGAATGAAGCACTTGCAAGGCAGGGCTTGGGGCTGACAGCATCCAGGCTCTTTGTTTTCCTCCAGGACCCAAAGGGGCTTCACAGCTGGGCGGCACCTGGCATGTGGGACAGGGGCTTTCACTCAGTCCCTACCAGGACTGGTGTGGCTGTAAAAACACATTCAGACATGAATCCCCTCATCACATCCTGCATTCCCTTCTAATAAGTATCTCCTTATCTGGGAGGAAATGAGACTTGCTGACTGTAGTTGAAGTTAATATTAATTATAGTCTGGATATGATGTT
The DNA here is from genome assembly GCA_013397725.1 of Rhagologus leucostigma. Taxonomy (NCBI): domain Eukaryota; kingdom Metazoa; phylum Chordata; class Aves; order Passeriformes; genus Rhagologus; species Rhagologus leucostigma. The sequence continues at coordinate 2,502,190 of VZTD01005736.1, forward strand.
TGGAGCGGCAGCTACTGCTTCTGCCGGGCAGGTTTGCTCAGCAGCACCATCCTCTATTCACAGCCACAACACTGCTTTATGGAGGCTTTTCACAGGGCATGTAAAAAAATTTTTTAAACTTAATTTGTTTTATTCACGTGGGCCAAATGCTGCAGATTTGGAAGGGAGCTTGCAATGTCCATTTTCATAGCACTGCATTTCTCCTGCTCTTACTTGCCAAATTCCAGCAGTCTTTTGACTGCTGCCTTGGCAGACAGGGCTAGCAGCTATCTCCTTCTGCATTCTCCACTGGAAAGCCCAGGATTACTGGTCTCACCACAAGAGGTTAACGTCAGCATTTGAGGCTCCTTTTCTCCCCTACACATAAAATCCGGCCACTGGCAAGGAATGAATGAAAGGCAAGAATCTGTAACAGCTGAGATAATGGGCAGCATAATTTGTCTAACTGGGGTGAACTCCTGGGATCTGAGTGACAGTGCCCTGGCACTATTTACACTAGAAATCCACAGCATGTTTATGCAGAGAAAATATGTGGAATGCTTTGAAACTCTTTACATGGTCTCCTTCAGTAAAATTTTCTTCCCTCACCTTTTGCTGTAGAGCTAAAAGGAGGTAAAGAAAAGAGGGGAGGCAGGAGAACAGAGCGTTGGTTTTCCCCAGTTGACAAACATACAAAGCCTGACCAGTTTCTGAAGGTATTCAGAAAGAACCTGCTGGAAGCAAATCTCACTTAATATATTGTAATTTGCAAAGGGAATTCTCCTCATTGTTCTGCCAGCCTTGGTTTCTAAAGGGGAAAATGGCTCCAGATAAAATGCTCTCTCTTTACAAAGGTGTGCTATCCTAAAATGGGTAGTCTTAAAAAAATTGTCTGCCAGTTATTTCTGCTTCTGAAATGCTATTTCTGGCTTTTTTGTGTGTGTGTGTCACACACAAAATGTAATTTTTTTCGCATTTTTTTGGTGACAGATTTGGTGATGTAACCAGGCAAGAGCCGTTGTGGATCTGTGGGTGGATTTGGTTTCAGTCACTACAGTGAATACCTGTTAACTGGGAATTTTAGCAACTTCCTTTTCCACAGTGGCAAGTAAGGACCAAATCCTGGTTCTGTGACTCTGATTTTTGTTGAGTTGCTTTCCCACTGAGCGGGATGTGATTACACAAGGAATGAGGCACTGCTCAGCCTCGGTAAGGTCTCCTGTCCTTGCTGGCCTCTACCATTTTCAGTAAATCTCTGAAGTTGAAACATGCCGGACAAACAGTTGTCCGAACTTCTCCTTGCTCGTACAGGGTGTCTGACACATCTTGGGTGGGTGGGTCTGTAGCACTAAGTCATTTTCATGTGTATGGTTGATCCAAGGTGCTCAGGACGGATCCACTGCAGAGCCACTTGCACTGGGCTCTGTGCTCCATGGACACCCAGGAACAAGTACTGGTCACTGCAGCCCGGATTTAAATTGCTTCTTTTACTGCCTCTACTGAGGAAGAACAATTTCCCTGGCTTTAACCCTTCTTCATTTATTATTTTATGCAAGTCCTTTAAAAGGATCTCAGGATTTCAGACAAGTGTCTCCACAGGTACAGGGAGTGTACTGGAACATCTTTCTTGGCCCTTCAGCTGAACTGCTCTGGGACTTGCAGGGGATTCAATGTCTTTGGGTGTCTGCACATCAGCCCCTGCCCTAACAATTTCTTAACCTTCTAGTCAGTGCTAGTAATGAAATAGAGAGCCCAGGAAGGCTTTTTGCTCCAAGGCCAGCTTGGACGAGGCTTGTAGTGGAAGGTCCCTGCCCATGGCAGGGGGATTGTAACTAGATGATCTTTCCAACCTTCCAACCCAAACCATGGTTCTGAGCTTTACACAAGGAAAAGGCTGCAGCCTAATTCAATTTGTTCAGAGATCAAGACAAATACAGGCAGGTTCTGCTCATCACAGACCTCTTTGCTGCCTGTCCTCCTCCCAGCATTTTCCGTCAGACAGAGTCTTGCCACTTTGGTTAAAAAAAAAAATCACAGCAAGTCTTAGAGGGTTGGATGAACTGGAGCACTAGGCTGTTGAGGTTTTGTTGTATTCCTCTTTTCTGGATGCTTCCCAAGAGCCTCTGGGGAAAGGCTGGAGGCAGGAATGGGATGGACTTTTTGATTTAGAGCGGCCCTGGACTGCACAGCTTAGTTTAATGCAGCCATAAGCAATGGATGGAAAATGCTGCTGTTGTAATTGTGGCAGTACAGCCTACATGTGTGTGTAAATGCCCACATTTTGGTGTAAAAACGTGTGTGCTTTTGCACCCCGCTAAGATGTACTGAAAAGAGTCTGTGTCTTAAAAAAAATAGTGTAGTGTGAAAAGAAATCTGTGAAAAACAGGAAGGCTGAAATAAACCAAGGGTCTGCGACCTGTGTTGACACAATTATGAGTCAGTTCATACCTTTTGGTTACCTCTGTGTTTACAGGAGACTCTGTGTTTGACTATCCATCATCTGGTGTCTCACTGAAAGACTTGCTTAGTAAAGCCCTTTTTTCCCCTCCTTCTTGTGCACAGAAATAAAAATCAAAACACCCGAGAGAAACACTGCTTTTTGATAAATAAACAAACACTGGAAACATCTTTATTAAAAAGTGCCATTTAGCCAAGGAGCTATTTTTTTGGACTGGACTTAAAAGCAACTTCTTTTCTCCTTTCTTTTTTGTCCAAAGTACGCAACACCTTTTGCAGGGAAATTCAGTGGCCTTCATTGTGTGCTAATTAAATAAGCAAAGGAAGCAGGGATGCTGCACTTTACTGGGCTCTGAGAGGGGTTTGTATACTATGAATGGCTAATGCATGTTTCCATTTGCAGCCTTCTTCCTGACTGTATTTAATTGTATTAAAACAGCCGGCCCTTTCCAGGTTGGAAGATTTCCATGTTGGCACCAGAGGCCCAGTCAATCAATAAAAACTGATGTTTGAGGCATAGTTACCATGACTCATGTGATGGATGCTGCTGTAGATGGGGTTCTGCTATCTTTAAAACTCACAGATGACAGCTTAGCAAAAGAGAGGTGTTTCAAGGGAAGAGAAAAAAATAGCAAGGAACAGCTTTAAAAGTCCCTACATTTGACTCGACATGAAGAGATGCCACAAGTTAGAGATACCCACCAGTTTAAAGGCCATCAGTAAACAAAAATCAGTAAAGAAAAAGTTGTAATTTTAAAGGCCAAAGCGTCTTTTTGATGATAAAAGATTCTAGATGTCTGTAAATATTTCTGAATGACGCAAAAGGTTCTGTTGGTTAAAAGTGTGGAATTTTTATTTATTTTGCTCAGACCCATTCTGTGCTTTTTTCTTGCGTAAAAAAACTGCCTGGGTGAAAGAGTTGATTATTCTGATCTTTGGCAAATTTTCATTCGCAACTGTCCAAATGCTGTATAATAAATCAAGATTTTTTTCCCCCCATAGATTGAACCTTGTGGGGAAACTGCCACAGAATGTGTCCGTGTTTGTTGCATAGAGTGATTTGTTGCATTATTGCAGAAAACTTTTTAACTCCTTTGGTAAAGCAGTTTCTGGTTGTGCGTGATGCTCAGGTAGAAAAGAACTCTGAGGATTTCTCATGTTAAGTATTTTTATTCAGTGAGATTTCATAGTCAAAAAGATCAACCCTGTTTATGCTAATTTGGCTATTCTTGGTTTAAAAATAAAAAATAATCCTTCCTGTGCTGTTTAACCTCTTACATGGCATTTGCATCCCATTTACCCAGGGTAAAAGCAGCTTGAGCTTCCAATCCTGGCACATTCTTTTCAGTATTGTTAAAATTACACTTCTGTGTGAGAAACACTTTGTAGAGCTGGTGAACGGAGTAAGTGGGACAAAATTGAAGCCACAGAGTTCACATGCTCACTTTTTACAAAAGCTGGCTCTTTTCTCCCCCCCTCAGTCTCCTGGGTATTGTGATCAAGACCTTCACCTACATGATTTTTTTTTCAGTCACTTTGCAGTCTGTCTGCCTGGAGGCACAATTGGCGGTGCAGGCTCTGCAGTGGGATTCAGACGCTTGTGGAGCTTCCTAGAAATGCTTTGCAGCCTGCTCTGAGCTCCATCCTGTGGCAGAAAGCCTCCTGCTGTACCCCTGTTGTCTCATTCAAAGGTGGCTTGGGTGTCCCTCCTCTGCTGCACGGTGCTGCCACATCTTTTGTGAATTCCCACCAGCAATTCTCGGGTTTCTTGACTCCAGAGGTTTTCCAGCACTGCAGAGAGAAACTCATGGGTGAGAGATCTTGCAAAAGCCAAGTGTGAGTTTCTGGGGTTGCTCAGGAGGGAAGCTGTTCCTGAGAGACTCAGTGACAACGTGGCCTGTCAGTGTCCATTGCGGGATAACTGTCCCTCTTCACTGGCAAGGGCATCACCCCTGGGGCTGTATCCCCTCAGGGGATGGAGATGTAGGCAAGGAAATACGCTCCATGTGCAGATCCCAGAGCCTGAGACCACGTGCTGGTGCCGCATATAAAGCTCAGGCACTGGAACTGGGAAGGAGAAGGCATCAAAGCCCGGCCTGATCAAAAACACAAAGAAGCAGCCAATTTTCTCTCCACCAAATTCTTCACCTCTGATGTTTACAGTGATTAAAAAGCATGGTTGGGAAATGTAATCCTGAAGCCAACAAATAGATCAAAGGAAGGAATTGCAGCTTGCCGTCCACTGTAAATAACCAAGCTCAGCTGGTTATAACTTCTGTGACTCTCTTGTAGTATTGGTCTGAATCCTACACCTAAGTCTGGTCTCATGTTTTTGGCTTAAGCTACAGTTCAAGTTTTTGAGAAATATTTTTTGGTAGAAAGCGTTCGCTTTCCCTGGAAAAAACCCTTACATTTTTATTGGAAATGGTTTTTCAGCAAGCTGTCAGGATTCCATGGCATGAAACAACCACAAGGGGAACCGTCTCCTCTTTTCTTTCCAAATGGGTAGGAATCAGGGTAGCTGTGTTGGGAAGATGCTGGTGTGGGGTGTGTGTGTACAGCCAGAGCTGAGTACCCAGCACGGAGCTCTACACCACTTCTGGGAGGAACTGGCTTTTCTGGAAACCTGAGGAACTGGAATTGGTGGAGTAGAAAATGCTGTCTAGTAAAAATACTTAAATAAATACATAAGACAACCCACTCTATTATTGTTATACTGTTAATTGAAATACATTTCTAGAAACGTTCATATCATTTAAGGCCCAAGCTGGTAAACATGTAGGCTCAAAAAGAATTTTTTAACCACACAGGGCATCCCTTTAAATTCAGTTGATGCCAGTTTGGTGNGCCCTATATGAAAAGCAGTTTTCCCACACTGGTGCCCTTAGATACCTGCAACATAAGACACATTTCAGTCACTATCAGCAGCAGCAAAGGGATGTCTTGCTGTTGTTCTCCCATCACCCAAGTGCCAGCCCCTCACCTGGGTGTTTGTTCACAGCCCGGGTGCTCAGGGGAGAGAGTGGGGCTGCTGCAGGGGCTCTGCATCATCCCCGGGGTCACCAGCTCCTGAAGGCTTGTTGTGGGTGATCCCACAGATGCTGGAGTGGTACCTAACAGGAAATCTCCTGGGATGAGTTACCCTCCGTGGTGGTTTTCTGCAGGGCCAGTACAGAAAGAGCAGAGAGAGGAACCCAAGAAGGACTGAAAACAGAGTGGGAAGGACTGCTGAAAGCTGTGGATAGGATTTATTGCTCTGGAAAAAGTTATGCAGATTTTTTTGGATTACATTAATGCAGAAAAATACCTCGAACTGATTCATTTCTAAAGGAGAAAGAAAGTCCTTCCCCTTGACAGTGCCCACTCCACGCACTTCCCTTCCCCTCACTTTCTTTTCTCCTTCTTCTGCAGTGGACACAATTTCCCCTCTCTTCCTCGAGCCAAAAGGTCTCTGTTGCTCCTTCGAAGTACAGCTTATGCAATCTTTCCAGCACAGATCTTCCTGCAGAGTTACCCTGTAGTTTCTTGGACTTGACGTGCTGTCCCGTATCGTGAATACATCTAAATTAAATTAGATATTCTTCAGGGGCAGGAACTGGCCACATGATAGAAACAGTTCCAGCACATGAAATGATATGGCTGACGTCAAAACCATATTGTTTGTTTACAAACCCACAGTTGGTTCAGTTCCTTTCTTTAAAATCCTTCAGAGTCAACCGTAATTCCATCATAAACATAGGTTTCTAGTGCTCAAATGTGGACAAACAGAGCAATGTTTGGTGCCCTTGCAAGATTAACTGTATCCAGTTTATAGCTATGGGTGGAATTGAGAAGGGTTGGGTTTTTTTTTTTTCTCCCTCGCAATTTTTTTTGAATGCCATCACAGAAAGTATGTGAAAAACAAGCTGTTTTATGCATCTAGTGAGACTCAAGACTAACACTGGGAGAACACGCTGCTTGCAGGCTGCTTGTGCTTGACAGCTTCCAGGACGGGAAGGGGACGCAGGGGAAATGAGTTGAAATGATCTCAGTCCACGTTCTATTTACAGAAGTTATTTCACAAGACTTAATCCATTAAGTATTACCTTGGCAGGGGCAACCCAGAAAGAAAGCAAGAAAGACGTTGCTATTCTCCATAAGGATCGGGCAGATAATCCAGGTTTCCTTAACAAAAGTGAGCCCACACCAGTCATCCTTCAATAGAAAGCCTCCTAAGGAACAAATATTATCACTAAACCTCTGTATTTGTGTTTTGTGGCAAAGACTGTATTAGCCTTTGCAAACTGAGAAGGAAAAATTGCCACGACTTGCACACTTTGAATTACTTTCCAACGTTTTTACAGGGATATGCAGGAAGGGAATTAGAAGAGAACATACCTTTTTACAAGATCCATTTCATCTCTTGCTGAAAATAGAAGTAGATATTGTGAGCTGCAGGGTTTTTCATTATCTCATTAGGTAATATGAGTCATTAAGGCTAATTAATACTTACGCAGTGATTTGTAAAATGCTATAGAAGTGCTCACGGGTCCTGTTAAATAGTAGTACTTGGTTGTTAAGGAAATTTATTTTAAAACCAATTCAGCATTTGCTGGGTATGGGGAGTGAGAGGTAGGGCTGCATTTATGGTAAAACCTTGCTCTTCTCCCTGCCAGACTCACTTGTAGCTTTGCTCCTGGTAGTGATGGGAAGGTGGTGGCAGGACAAAGCTTGGTTGGCTCTGCTCAGCTCTGCTGGAGTCACTGAGAAAGTTTCCCTTAAATTAAACTGTACAGGAGCCCTCTTATAATGGAAGGAGGGAACTGCAGGGAGGGAGAAGGGGGAGAAAAGATCTACCAGACCTACTTTGTAGGGATGCTGTGAAGTGAACAGCCTGAAATCCTCACCTTTGGGGATATACTCCGGCTTTTAGGGAGGGATGGGATTAGGCAAAGTTAATGTTTCTTGAGGAAAAGAATCATTTGGCGTAGCTGGTAGAGGAAGTGTTATTTTGACTTGGCTTCTGCTGGTTACTAGAGGGGCCTCTAGGATTGTGGCTGGGCTTTGTTTTAGGCTTTTCTGGGAACAGTCATGCACCTAGGAAAGTGCCGGAGTGGAAATATGGCCCGTTGTTGTCCTTGTGCTCATGGTTTCTGGCTTTCAAGGAAAAGAGAGGTTGAGTGTTTTTAAGATAATCTCACATCTATCTTTTAATTCTGATTTCAAGACAGCATGAGGGAATTCACATGTGGAATGTTATAAGCCTGATTTTTCAGTGGTTTGGCTGAGTCCCTGAAGTCATTGAGAGATTCCATTTATTTTTCAGGTAATCACTCTGAGCTGCTTTGAAAACACTTGGAGGTGATAATTTGAAATATTTCTCTGTGCTCTGTAGGTCAGAAATCAGGACATGGCCATGAATTCTGCTAAATATTGCTATTAACATAGAATCCTCACTCAGCAGGATCAAAGCAGGAGTTATGAGGCCATTTCTGAACAGAGCTCCCGGTTGTGCCAGTACTATTATTTACTTATTAATCGCATTTTTACCATGCTAAACTCATGCCAGGGAATTCTAAAACAAGTAAAATAAAATACTCTCTGCCCTAAACTGCTGTCTCTTAGATGAACTAATGGAAAGGATGAGTGAAAGTCCAATGTAGGGAAAGGAAATAAAATTATAGAGCAGGATAGTACAATGCAAACTATGAAAAAATCTCCCAAGTTTGGGCAGGATGGTAGACTGATACTTGATTTTGTTGAAGAACTCCCTGTTGTCCTGGCATTGGTAAAGCCAGTGCAAAAATGGTTCAAAAAAATAGTCTGAACTCTTATAATCCTTAAAAAATATGTGATGGACCAAGACATTTAAGTTACAATTCAATTTAGTATATTAAGAAAAACATGAAGGGTTTTACCTTTCCAGAAGAATTATTGATTAATTTCAAAAGATGGGAAGTCTCTGTGGTATTAAATGACACACAAAAATGTAATCTTTGCAGACGGTTACAAACTTCTTTGTACCTGCCAGATTTCACCATCCTCCAGCCCTGCACCAGCTTTCTGTTTGTACAGTGGCGCTTTGAAGGTCTCTCCGCGTCGCATTGATTTTCTGAGCTCTCTCTTGGACAAGTTAGGTCAGTGTTGACAGATTGGTAAAGGCTGTTCTCATGAGCAGCAGGACCTGGCTCAGCTGCATACGAGCATTTGCAATGTTGAAACAGCTCTCTATAAGTAAGTGCTTTCAGGCTTTCATAACTCCTGGTTCAAAATATTTTTGGCATTTGTAAACATGGCTTATGGAGAAACATGAAGCACAGGAAGAATTTGGTGTAAGTCACTTCAGAACTATTCTGATCAGTCCAAACAAACAACATTCAGCACTTGAGCACCAGGTTCGTCGCATTTGACCTCTTGGTGTGGGTATAGTTTGTTTCATGGGCAGTGACTTCAGCACACTGAGCTTCAAGAGAGGTCTAAAAGGGAAGTAGGGACACACTCAAAGGTACAATACTGACTCTATAATGCAGAAGAGAGAAACACGTGGTGGGGAACTTACTGAATACCAGTTTAATATTTGATTTAATGTAGCAAAGTATGGCATGTTTATGCTGATCAGCTCTCCAGCAGCCAAAGCCAACTGGCAGCCCTGCCACTTCAAGCAAGATCCTTTTCAGATTTCCTTTTCAGATCTCTTCAGCTGAACCTGATAAGCCTGACCCTGAGTAACTAGGTGGGAAATCTTTGGGAAAGACCTCTGTGCTGGTGACAGGCTGGGCCCCTCATGGGAGGGAACAAACCTGTCCTTGGGGTGGGGACAACAGCACTGTTGGCTCCTGGAGGCCTCTGTGTGCCCAGGTCTGTGCCTGAGGAGGATGGAGAATGGAGGGCAGGAAAGTGGGTGAGCTGGGGGTAAAAGCTGTAGGTAAATAAAGATAGATCTCCTTTGTGTTGTCAGTGGGAGTATTCCCAAGGCTTGTTCTGCTTGTGGGAGGAGAAGAGCCAGTATGAAAAGAGCAGCTGTTAAGCAGCCCCAGTGCTGGGAGTGGACCTCATGACTGTCCTTAGCTCCATGGAGGCTTTCTTCCTCTAAGGCAGAAGCTCTTTCCTTCTAAGACTGCTTTCATCCCTGCCCAGGAGACTGTGGGTGTCCATGGGGCGCCATAACCTCATTATCTTTTATGGAAAAAAAAACCCAACCAACTTCTAAAAATATTGTCTATGTCAGTATTGTCTGTGCCAGTGTGACTATGAATCAGTGGTCAGAGCTGCGAGGGAGAATTACAGCCTTTTCTCCCTGTTCTTTGCCATGGACAGCCCCAAGTCCTATGACTGGGCCTAATGTCTTTTTTAGAACCTACTTCAAAGTCTCCTCAGGGGCCAGGGGCCTTTCTTATGAGTTAAAAATCAGCTTGTTTAGGTGAGATCTTAAGGAGTGAAAGGAGGCAATGCGAAGTTTCAAACTCGGCAGAGGAGCTGCCAACGCAAAGGTCACACAAGGTTGTGGTTACTCCCACTGTGCTCTGCAAAGGGCTCTGTGCACTAGCACAGACTGGGATTACAACAGGGCCAGCACAGAGACAGGGAAGACACGGATCCACCCTGTAGCCATGTGGTTTTCGCAAGTTTTCTGGCACTCACTGGCCTCTGTTCCAAATCCTAGAGGAGCTCTGATGGAGACCTGCCATCCCTGTTCAAAAAAAGGGGTAGGATTTCGCTCTCAATAGCACCGTTGAACTACATGGAAAGTAACCATCACCCACAACCAACTCCTAGTAAAGCACCTATAGGCTCTGAAATCTGTAGAGTGCTCCATTAGTGCTCACTCTAACTCATAGCATAGGTAGGATAGTCCTTTATTTTCTCTTTGTTCATATCGTATGAGAAAACTTGTCCTTCTCCATCCCCAAGGACAGATTATAGTTTTTTCCTAAACCCCAGTGTTCATTGCAGGGGGTTGGACTAGATGACCTTTAAAGATCCCTTCCAACCCAAGCTATTCTATGATTCTATGATTTTAGCCTTCTGTCTGACTCGTTGCTGGAGGCTGATGATGCTAAATCGCATCTCCCAAAAAGCCTTTATGCTTTGTGTAAATTAGCTGATAGCTTCCTTCTACTGATGCGAGTCAAAACAATGCTTCAGCTGGCAGAATTATGTGGAATTCTGCCTCATCTGTTTTTTGCCTCCCATCAACAAACTCGTATTTCCCTAACAAGTCCTCAGATCTGGCAGTTTTCCAGGGTTTCCCTTTTCGGTAGGCAGCAATAAGGAAGGGAATCTCATCTTGCTGCCAGCTCACCCACTTACAGCATGCGTTGGGAAGGGATCAGAAAGCCTTTCCTTTGACTGCCTCAGAGAGAGGAGGCACTGGGAGTTCAGCTGGAGGCTCTGCCTGTGACATGTGGGTCATCAAGACAAATTAGAGAGCAAACACACCCCTTTGCTTTTCTTCCTGCTTTTTTTACCCTTCAGTTAAGCAAATTTAAGTCCTGCTGACAGGTGATGCACAGATAGGCCTTGAAAGGGAGATGTCGTGTGTATCTCCCAGGCAGGTGCAGTCTGACTTCCCTCTCTGTGCTCAGGTGCAGGGTGGAGGTACAATGGCAAGAGAGGGAATATCCCAGTGACCATGATCGCTCACCCCTGGCCGGCTCTGCCAGCCTGGGTGCCAGTTGTGGTGGTGGGTTCTGCATAGCTGTGGGTTTGATACCGGGCTGGCTTGCCAGCTGGCAGCGTGAGCTGGGTGACTTTCAACTCCACAAATGCCATGCCAGCATCTGTTTCTCATGCTACAGCATTCTGAATAATGCACATTTCCAGCTGTCTCCTTCTTCCTTCCCAATTCCAGAGCGCAGTTTGCTGGTTTCGTGCGTTGCTCTGGGATGCATTTCCAGGCTATGCAGTTGGCATGCAAGGCGAAGCTGGTCAGGGGGCTGCAGGATTTGATGTGAACTGTCCATGCCCTCATCCTCCAGCATGGATCAGAAGAAATCCTCAGCTGTGAGGAGTCCTACAGCTTGTGAAACGCGTTAATTGAACAAGAATCTCTGGAAGAGGTAAAGTGGTAGAGGTCCTCTGCAGATAACTTGGCAGCTCCCTAATACAGTATTCATGGCTTCAAGTCTCTCAGGGAAAAAAAAAAAACAGATTTATAAAAGGTTTTTTAAAGCTTTGCTTTCCAGTAGGAATGTATTTGAAGAACACAGTGCAGGCTGTGGAATCATGCTGCTCCCAAGCAGAGGAAAGATTAAATTCCAGTGCTTTGTTTGGGGTAAATTGCTGACCTTTGTCTTCAGCATTAAAGCCATCTGAAGAAAACCATTCCTAGCATGCAGTAAGATGAGTTGCTTTTGCTGGATTCTTTCCTGCATACAATGTAATGGTTTAATATGAATATAGCAGGAAACAAGGAAAATTGAAAGCATAATTCATTTTGAATGGCATGATGTAAGAGGCGATTTCTTTTAAGAAGCTAGAAGGCACAGGGATCAGCACTGAATATTTTAGGTAGGCTCTTGGAACAATCCCGTAACGGACTTCCCCGTCTCTCCCTCCTCTTAGGACTGTAAGTTCTATGTTTCCTACTAGTCCTCTTTTTTATTTATAGACTTTAAGCCTTAATCAGAACAGTTTTACTTATCAGGTTGTAAAAATCCTTTATTTTCTGTCCCAGAAAGTCAATAAGTGTTTGCTTCTTCAGCTCAGTAACAGTTCCCCATTCTGCTTTCTGGGCAAATTTACTCAATATCACTGCAATTTCTACCCACTGAGCCAATGTCTCTAGGCACAAACTCTTCCTGCCGTGTTACGACTAAGCCTTTTCTGCAGTAGCCTTTCAGTTCCCCAAATTTCTCCTCCCCTGTCAGAGCCTGGGAAAGCAGACGGACCCTACAGGATGACCTGGGGGGGGTCATGAAATCCAGGCTGTTAGAGCTGAAGTGGGGAAGTGCATTCCAGAGGAGACAACCCTTGCACCAGGAGTGTTTGCAGAGCTCCAGCCCACACTGCCGAGCTGATCCCAAGCTCTCCAAGCGGCTGCAGTGACATGGCCCGGGGCTCAGGGACAGCAGATGTCTGGTATTTAGGCTGTTATGGTGTGGTGTTTTCCACTCAAGCTGGAGCTCAGCTCCCAGCTAATGACAGCCATGGGAACCCTGTGCAGTGCACGGCCGAGCAGGGCATCTGGCAGGAAAAATCCATTGCAAAGCGTCCTGCTGCTCTCAGCCATCCGAAAGGGGAGACGGCACACGGGAAGCTGGCAGAGGCAGGAGTCACTGCAGAGAGGTCCACAGTCAAATGTCAAGCCCACAGTTTTCTCGTCAGCCGTAAGGAGAAAAGCACTTTGGCAAATCCAACCCAGCCCTGAACCTGAGTGACAGAACAGCCTCCTTCAATCTGGCTTCTCATAAATGCTGACTTTTTTCAGGGTGTTTAAGTAAACCAGTTTTGTTCCCCACCTCAGGCTTAAAAGCTCCAGTTACTACTCTGAAAGCTATTGGGTTAGCCTGTCGCTCAGCTGCCCTGGAGTGTATCCAGTGCTATCCACATGTGATGTCCTGTCAGAGCTCTGCATGTGAAATAAAGCTAGGGATGGTGTGGATCTCCCATGGAAGTCCTTGGGGTCAGGGAATCGGAGCTTGGCATTGCTCTGCAGCTTCTGTTGCTGAAGAAGGGGAAGGCCATGTGGTCAGTGTGCTGTAATAAATATAGCTGACCTATCTGAGAGAACTGCTGCGGGCAAACAGTTATCTGTGGCCTGGAGGAGGTTATCAGTCAGCATAAGGAATGTGGATTCTGGGTTGTATTCAGCCCTGGAATCAAACAGATCGGGGTTAAAGAGTCTGAGAACTACAGAACTATGGTCATGGTAAAAGATCGTGCTCTAATTCAAGGCAAGGAAAAGTGAATGCAAAAACTAATCTCCCAGGCAGCATGAGGTGAGTAGGAAAACATTAACACCACCATAAAAACCCGTCATCAAAAGGCAAGATCAAATGGAGGAGAGCAAAACCAGCACCACAACAGGTGTTCTGGTTTTGGACTGGTGGAAGTTCTCGTGATCTCTTGACTGAGTTAACAGAAGCTCTTTGCCCAGGGCCCTTGCCAAGCAGCCCAAGATTTACAGGTGTGGTTGCACGTGGTTAATACAGTGGGCACGGGAGCAGCCTGAAAAGAGTGGCAACAAAGGCTTGTGAAGAAGGAGCAGGAGCAACTGATGTTTCTGAAAGGCTTCCCCCAACCTGAAGAGGAACATGCCAGGATGTTTCATGCTGTTGCCCATTGCAGCTGGCATAGCCTAGCAGGCATTTGTTATTTCAAAGTGTGCATGCACTGTCATTTCAAGGTGTTGATCTATGCTCCTTTAATATAGAATGCTTAGAAAATGGATCATGCTTTTACCTCCTGGTCTCTGATTTGCAGCGAGTGAAATTTATGCCCTTATTAATTTTAGAGAAAGGTTGTTTTAAGGCATTGTCTCAAGCATTTATTCTTATTATTAATGACCTACTGTAGCTCTTCAAAACCTCTGCTCTTACCCAGGACTCAACTGCCAGCTGCTTATGGACAGTGGGAGGTGTGGGATCCAGAAATGAAGTCAGTGCCATGTAGCTCGACTGATGTAGAGCTGTGGGATACGCTGTGATCCCAGACACAAGTAAAAGGTGGTCTCTGCCCCAACTGTGGGCAGTAACAAAGTTTGTTAATCTGTGATTTCTTACCTTCCCTATTTTTTTTTAATGAACTCAGATATATTCCAACTGAAATGTGAATACCTACATGGAAATTTTAAAGCTCTGGCCTTGCTTACTGAGCTTTTCAAAGTCATTGGGCTCCTCTGAGTACATGCTGAAAGACATGGTCTGTTCCAGGTGTTTTCAGTTATTTAATCAGAAAATTATGTGAAGACTGGAGTGAAGAATACAGGAAAATCTGATAGAAAACTTAGGAAGATAACAGATTAAAATGTTGTCTCACAAGAATGCTGAATTGGGAAAAAAAGAGAAGCAGACCATTTCAATTATATGAATTATCTGATTTGGAGAACTCCACAGTACAGCTCCCATTGAAATCAAGGGACTTCGTATGAATTCCTGGAGTATCTTGCAACTTTTCACAATGATGGATGAAGAGGGGAATTATCTGAATAATGTACTACAGTACTTTCAGTGAGGCTGTGCCAAGGGCAGCACTAGGTGACAGGATGGATGAAATCAGGCTGGTCAACACAGACACCTAAGGCAAAGGGAGCGTTGTCTTGGGTCTGTTCAGTGGAAATACCATTTGTGAGAGACACAAGCAAATTATTCCACACTAGAGCCAGGTCTGGCCACTCTTACTGATCTAATCAGTCTCAACTGATGAGAGTAACCAAAACCAGTTTTCCTAATTGTGCTGGAAATTTTACATCTTCCTTCTGTCGTATTTTTGCTGACTTCCTGCCAATATTTGCACAAGTTGTTGTCATTGAATAGTGTAGATTGATTCTGGGGAAAGTGAGGCAAGTCAGCCATGCCCACCATGTTGACTGTGTGATTCAAAAGTGGTTTGGCCACTCCTGAAAAATGAAGAAAGAAAATTCTCCTGGTCCTTGGCAGAGGATAAGGTGAATACTTTCCAAACACCCTGATTTCCTTGCGCTTAAAGTCCAACATCCAAAAAATGGGGAGGCTGTCGTCACATTTATGAGTGAGTTCATTTGAGAGCATGATGATCACTCAAGGGAAGCTGGCCAGCAGGACAGGGTGGAAGAGAGACCTCTTGCAGATGGTTGTTTGGGTTTTTTTCCTGGGGGACTTAGCTGGGACACTCCAAGACAAAAGACACTTGCTATCATCAACAGCAAATGTTCTCCAAGTGCTCCACCACATTTGGCAGTCTCAGCCAGGGTCGACTCAACTCTTGATGTTGCCCAGGACTGTAAGCTCTGGTCTGTGTAGTTTGTTGCGAGAGGGATTATCAGAGGATATCTTTTACTTTAGCTTGTCTCTGCTCTGCTTGGACACTGCAGCCTATATGGCATTTCTTATTTAGAGTAGGATGTTAAATGTAGTGTCCTGGCCAAATTCCAGCCTGGGTGTTTATATTCTGCTCAATTAAATGCCATTGCTGGATCATTATGTGAAAGCAAACTGTGGTGCTTGTCCTTTGCTAGTAATATGTATACCCTTAAGACCTGATTTATGGAGAGGCACATCAACCCTCCTCTGAGGATCACAAAGCTGTGATTCACATCAATAATGATAGTGCGCACTAGACCAGACCTTGTGGATTCTTCTTCTTGTTTTTTTCTTTGTAATCTCAAGGTTTATTTTCTTGCTCTTGCAGTATCGTTGCTTTTCCTACAGCGTTAGTGTCCCTGAGTTATCACGTGATGTATCTCCAGCGTGCTGCTGTACCACAGGTCCACGCAGCAGGGGAAGGATAAAAAGCCAGATCTTTTAAATCAGGGTCGTTTCTCAAATGCGTATTTCCTCAAGAGGCTTGTTTAGTCTGTTTCTGTTTTGCCAGGACGTGTGTTTTTAGGAGTCTTCTCCTTTCCCTGTTTAAGTCATGATTCTCTTTTGCTACATCAATAGCAGACGTCGAACCTGAGAAGACTTGGAAGGTGTCTCTGACGGGCGTCCAAAAGCAATGAATATTTATTCATATTCTCTAAACCTTTCCACTCATCGGGGTAGGACTGCCCTGTTTCTCTGTGTTTATTCAGTGCCTAGCACCATGCTCCCCTCCATATGTTCTTGGTCCTGGGCCATGATTAGCCATTAGCACAGTAAAATAATCTTTATTAGTTATAATGCTACAAATTATTAACAGGAAGAGTGAATGAGGAGATACGACTTTGCTTTCCCCTGCACTGCTTCTTTGGGAGGCGGTATCTATTCCAGCAAGGCAAATCTGCAGAGATACAGTAGAGATCTACTCCTGTCTTCTCTTTAAGTCTTGTATCAGAGGCATAGCCATAGGTTTCCCCTCTTTGCATGCCAAAACCCAGGTATTTATTTAATTTTTAAAAGTATTGATTGAACTGTGTTATTTTCTAAGTGTGAAGAACGGCAGAAATTCTTGTAGAGCAGTGGTTTGACTCAGCCATGTCAGGTGTACTGACCTGTTGAAACATAGCAAGAATCCAGGTTTTGCCTAAAAAGGATTTGTGCCATGAGATGGAGAATCAGTTGCAGATCTCCTTAAGGCCAAGTACATTTATTTTACTTTTTGCCTGAAGCCTAATTAATTCAAGAAGCAAGTTCCACAGGTTATATTTTTAGATACTCCTGGGCCGAGATGAAAAAGAGAAAAGTTGGTCATTCCCTCATAGCTGGGTTGCAATGAATAGAACAAGAACAATGGTTTGTGAGGGGGGACTGACGGCTCCAGCCTTCTTCCATGAAGCAGCTGGAGGCTGGAATTCACACATGAAGGACATGTCTTTGTATGTGTTCAGAAAGCAGCACAACAGAAATGTTGTGCTGTGACTTGCATAACATGTGGCTCCATTTCTGAACAGTTTCATGCACACTGTTGCTGGCAGAATCCAAGACCACAGCTCTAATGGCAAATTCACATGGGAACTAAACGTGCCCAGCCAACATCAAGCTGCCTTCGGATCCCTTGACTGAGGAACGCTGGAGCTGTACGTCTGTTTTTTCACATGGGGTTGGCCCCATCCAGAGGGTCAAAGCCGTGTTAGGGATGATGCTGGTCATGCACAGGCAGTAAAATGATCTTGCCCTGCAAGTGCTACTTCCTAATTTTCCTTCTTGACTCCATCTCCACAGATGAGATCAGTGGAAAGGAAGATGGGGAAGGAATAGCATGGAGATTGCAAAACATGCTGGGAGAAATGTACTTTTCCATGCATGTCTTGCTTGCTGGGCTGCACATTCCTCTTTCCCTGATGACAGTATTATGTGCTGGGTTTTGCTGGTAGCTAGGCAGCTACCCAAAGCAACAAATCCAGGTGCCAGTGAAACTTTCCATTGACTGAAGTGGGTTCAAGGGCAGCAGTAACAACTCACAATTCAGTCTCTTCTGAGGCCACAACACAAGGTCCCATGCAATATTTTTAACTGCAAATTATTCCAAAATCTCTCTCAAAACATAATCTGTACTTCATGCTGCGCATCTGTACCAAGGATTTAGAAGAAAAATGGGTTATTAGTACCTAATTTACATTTTATGTTTTATGCTTCCTGGCAAGTCAAAGCTGTGGTCAATGGTTCGGCCCCAAATGGCCTTTCATTACTCAGGCTGTCCAGACATTCATACCCTTATGAGTCCTCACCAAAGAGGCTCAGATTTGTGCCAGAAGTATTGGGAGAAGAGAGCGCTCATGTGGGATATGTATAATGTAAGAACTGAATGAAATTCAAGGAAAGTAAGGTAATAGTAATCCCTGATAAGCTGATAGAGATGCTTAATTATTACAAATCATAAAATTATACAAAACATTGCATGAGTCTTATGCAGTCAGTCTTATTTTTCCTCATCTTCTGCTGTTTTATGTTTATATATTTAGGCCAAAACTCTGGAAAAAGAAGCTGCTTGTGTTTTGGTTCCCATATGACCCTCAAAGATAGCATCCTCTGAGAGTTTTCCAGTCAGCATCCAGTGAGGCTCCCAAGTCAAGGTCCCCAAACACCAGCAGGCAGGACAGAACTGGCCCTGTAACACATGATAAATAATAACAACACTTCTCCCAAAGCCAAACCTGCTGAGTAAAGAATGCTGTTACTGGTGAGCTGGGTAGCACCATCCATTATTGAATTTGTCTAATACTGCACATTATAAGATTAAGATCTTGGCAGAATTATGTAGACTGAAATTTTCAGTCTACAGCTGGATGTTTTCTGTGCTACGTTTTTTCTTTTTTTCTCTCTTCTTTTTAATTTTTTTTATTAAAACTAACAGTCTGGAGGTGGAAGCCAAGATTGATCAGAAAGAAAAAGAAGCAGCTATTCCTTAAATACCCAGGCTAAGTATGAGATCTACTGCAGTTTCAGAGGATGTTAGTTTCATTGCACATTGCTGAGGGAGTTGACAAAGTTTAACAGTATTTTGCTGCAACCTGTTCATCCTCTCAGTCAAAAATGGAAGAGGCCATTTAGGGCGCATTTCAGGGAAGGATCCCATCTTGAGGATCTCTCCATGCTTTTTTCCTCCAGTGAAAGAAAGCAGCCACTTCAGACTGAGACTCAAAGTCTTGCAGCTATCTCCCAAAGGGTGTCCACTTGGAGAGCTGTTGCAGAGTTGCCAGTGTGCAGTAAATCCATATCCTACTTCCACTGCTGCACACTATCAGTGTAGGACAGGTGCTGGGATCAGATGGATGGGGGATTTGGGACCCACAGTGTAGAGAGATTGAGAGTGGCCACAGAAGTGGAGGAAACTTGCTCATCTTAGAGGAAGTAGAATGGAGGAGCAGTACTGCTGGAGAAGATGGCAAAAGTTAGGAAGGGAAGGTGAAAGAAAAAATAGGGGAATCAGTGTCGACAGAGTCCATAGAACTGAGGATGATCAGCTAACACAATTTACAGCTTCTTTCCCAGCTCCCAGCAGCTGAAGCAGATACACTGACACCCCTGTGTCAGCTCTGCTGGTATGGGTATCACTGTGAGTGTCAGCATGATGGAGTTTCTGTTTCAAAGAAAACATAGGAAAGAGCTCAAGAAAAGCTGTGTTAAAAGAACATTCTTCAAGTTGCCAAGTCAAAAGTTCCCAGCCTTTTGTGTAAGCTCTTCCAAATGAGCAAGACTTTCTCTGATGGTCCACAGCAGTTTTCTTTCTTCAGTTTTTCAGTTCCTTAAAAGCTTAGGAAATTAGGCATGCAAAAATATGTGTTAAAACAATGAGCACCTAAAATTAATTTTGAATTAAGGCTGCCTGTGCAACTTAAATTCATCTTTTAGTATATAGCAAATATTTAATTTTCTTCCCCAGGAGCCCTAATGCAGTCAGTTCAAAAGCCTGAGTTAGTCTGGGGCTGGAACTGGGTTTTCTAATAAAGGAGCATAGAATGGCTGACTCATTTATTGCATGAGGTAAAAGGTGTGTGATAAATTTAAATGGGGATTTGCAGCATCAAAGGAAATGGTCTCATAGCCAAAGCAATTGAATAGCATACTAAGGAACTGGACAGGGATAGATCTTATGTGATGACAGGCAAGTCACTTAAAATTAGTTTTTCACAGTTGGCCTCTAATTGTGCTTTTTCCATTTTCTGAGTAGTTGCCTTGAGATTTTTAGATCTCGGTTTCCAGCGTGTCCAACTGAGGGAAATGGAAGCTTGGCTTTGGACAGAGAAAACAGCATATAAAGTTAAATACACAGAAAACCAAGTAGCACCAATCAGTGGATGCTTTTTACCTTAATCTTCTTATGTTTCAGTTCCCCATCTGCAGAATTGGACTGTGTGTTCCTCAGAGGTGGGGCGCAAATAGGTCCATGAATACATGTGAGGTATTCAAAGGCTGCATTGGAGAATGTCGCAGAGAGGTCCATGGGGAAATGAATCACTGTGTCTTCAGAGCAGGCCTGACTGGTGTGCAGTAAATACAGTCCAGGGCCACACACTGAACCAGAGGAGAGGACCAAACACTGAATAGCTGCTCATTATTAAGCACTGTCCGTCCTGTGTGCTGAATGAGGCGAAGGCCCTGTGGGAAAAGCAGTTTGCAGTGATGTAATTAAAGACTGCACCAGAATGCACACACAGTGAGCAGTGGCATTCAGGCTGCACCAGCAACTTTAATTTAGGTTTTTCCTAGGTTTTGAGGCTTAGCTTTGCAACCTCAGTCATGTTCCTTTAATAATTTGGGGTGCGTCGACGTAACACTGCAGCTGAATTCTTCCTTGTGGAATATTATGTCTTACAAAAAGAAAATATTCTGTAATCAAAAGTGAATGTGTTGCATTACTTCCTGTTTGCTCCCCATGCTGCTATGGATAATTGCTTCTTTCCTGCGGGTGGAATGAAGACTGTTGAAGTCCAATGGCCTCAGCCATGAGCTGCTTATTCAATGTGGCATGTAAGCAGCAGGGATTTCCTTGTCCCTGGCTGGAGACCTGCATACTTTACCTCTTCCATGCAAGTAGGATGAAATTAATCAGTGTTGGTTTTCTCAGCAAGCAGTGAAATTTCAACCACTGCAATGTCAGAGGAGGAAGACTCCTCAAAGGGGACCAGGAGAAAATGCATGAATGAGAAGTTCCTGCCAAGACATGAACACTACACTTGAGTGTGTCTGAAACGTTGGGCGCAGAGAGTAAATAAGCCCCATGACAGGTCTAGCCTAAATACCCAGCACTTCCATGGCAAGTAGCCCATACTTTCACCGACCTTGGCATCGAGAGGAGGATAATATTTTTGCAAGGATGAACTGCACTCAAACAATGTCTCTAATGTTTCAGTGTCATTGCAAGCATGCTTTCCTTTCAGATCAGCCATGTGGCTCTTCTTTTCCATCCCTTTTCCTTTCAGAGAAGTACATTTTATGTGTCTGCTGAAGAGGAAATCCCTGTCTTCTGGAGAGTTCCTGGGCTGAGGACCCAGAAGACAGTGCACCTCAGTCCTGGGAATGGAGCTGTTAACCCTTAGCTATGGTTCTCTTCCAGCCTCGTGCACTGTGCTTAGTGTTCCCATATCTCACTCTCACAGGAGAACTTACCCATCTCTAAAGTGATAATTACACACAGCAGTCCTGAATTCCGTATTCTGAGAACTCCCAGCAACTGTTGCACTGACTGATGAGGTGACAGGAGCTGGCTATCCATGCACATGGGCACGGAATATTGCTGGTGAAGCCACAGCTTGCTCCAAAGGTCTGTGCACCACAGAGCCGCATACAGCATCTGCCCTACCCGTTCTGGAGGTCAGCATGAAAGTACAAGCACAAGAGGCTACTCTGCTTGGTAGAATTGAAGGGGCAACCCAAATCTAAGTGGCTGCCCCATAAGTGATCCTTTTCCCCATGTCTGAGCATCCCTTCATGTTTATGGACTCAGGTGCTTCACACAGAGGGAAGGTGGTGTCACCCAACTGAGAAAAGGCAGCGTTGCACTGGTCTTATTTCTGGCCTCATCCACCTCTCTTCCTCGTATGTTCTTGACCAGGATAACGTGGGAATGGTTTCTCATGTAGTTGTGAGGCTGCTTTACCACACCAGAGTTACTCCTTGCCGTGTGTCACTCTGGTATAAAAGTTTACGAGATAACCAGATTAGATTTCAGTGTATCCAGTTGATA
Source organism: Rhagologus leucostigma (assembly GCA_013397725.1). Taxonomy (NCBI): domain Eukaryota; kingdom Metazoa; phylum Chordata; class Aves; order Passeriformes; genus Rhagologus; species Rhagologus leucostigma. The sequence goes on from VZTD01005736.1 coordinate 2,523,850, forward strand.
TATTTGAGCAAAGCAATGTCTTAGTGGGTCAGCACCTGGCTGGAAAGGTGCTGGAGAAGGCTTCAGGCAAGCATTAAGCTCTCAGTTATTCATTTATTTCTTCAGATCCAACATGGAGTGTGAGGGGATGTTGAAGTATCCTCTTCCAAGTGAGAACTAAAATGTCTAAATGTTTTCAGCATCTAAATACCATATCACTGCTTATGAGGTAGGCAACCCTACTTGAAGTTCCTTAATTTTGCCTTCTGTTCACTGAAATTCTTTCAGCAACTTTGGAGGTGATAGTCTGGGCTTCTTGTTTTGCAGATCTGAACACCATTATTTTGTGTTGCTGGATATTTGTGGCTGTATGTTGAAATTTAAGAAACAAAATGGGGAAAAAATACTTCATAAGGGTAAGATGTTTTTCGTATCACAGTGTGAAAATAGACCAAGAAATGACCAGAAAAAAAAAAGGAGATAAACTGAAAAATTTCAAATACTAGAATAACTTTTAAAACTGCAAAAGTTTTCACATATTTTCCCAGTGACAGCTCAGTTTTCATAGCAATGAAAGTTCTCTCTAAAATTGCCCTTTTTTTTTTTTTTTTTTTTGGTAGACCTAAGTAAGACTGTTCCTGGTTTTTTGTGTCTGGACACAAGCTGCCACACCCTCTGCATCCATCCCAGTAATTTTGTATGAAGGGATCCTTGGTACTGCAGACTTCTGTCAAAAAGGAGAAAAAAATACTTGCCACTGGCATTCCCCCTCTTGCACAAGTTACTTTCAATGCATTTGGAGTTTCTAAATGACTTTAAAATCTCTTTTCCACTCCTTGTATCAATTTTACTCAGCAACTCAGCTCCTTCACACCCACTCAGAGGGGGCTGTCGCTCAGCAGGCAGTCAAATCAGCCTGTCAATATACACCAAGGCAAAGTCAGTGTCTGTATTATTACAAATAAGCCACTTGTAGTTGAGCAAAAGGTCCAGTTAAGTGGTAATTTAGCAGTGTTGTCACAGGTCAGTGGTACCCCTTAAAATTGTTGAGGATTGATTAGGTTTTTCAGTGTATTATTGTCTCTGATTACCTAGGTTGGTGGTTGAGCTTATTGTGCAATTTTTGTTAAAGGCTGGGATTGACAAACACTTACAAAATAAGTGGAGTTTTACCAGTGTGGGGTTCTGTTGTACTTGAAGCTTGGGGTTTCAGAACATCGGGGGAAAAAATGGAAAGAAAAATACCTAAGAAAATTTAGCAATGAAGTAACTAATAGCATCTACTGTTCTGTTAAAGGATTCTCTAATAAAATGGCTGGGATGCTTTGGACTTGCAGTGACTATTGAATAGCATGCAGAGTAAGTAACCCCTCTGAATAGTTTTATTATGTGCCTGTCAGTAACGTGTGCTGCTTAAATATGCACTCACAGAGTGACTGTGCTGGTGGCTCTGTGCACTCTGCCACTTACTGACCTGGTAAAAGTTTACTCTTGAAAAGGGAAAGCTGATTTGCATCCTACCTGGGCTGGTTTAGAAGTCAAAGAGTAGTTTTGCAGAAGTCTTTTCGTCTTAAGAAAGTGATTCACAAGATGCCTCTAGTAGTTTCCTGGAATCGAGATGTTTATTTTGTGCTACGTACAACAGCAACAGTTCTGTAGATTTCATAACATGAAACATTCAAATTGCAACTTCTACTGAAATTTTCTTTCAGCATGTGTTACCCAGAATGTCACCAGGCAGGAGTCTAAATAACAGCACTAGACAGAAAATAAGTTTGGTATTTCAGTTAAAAACTTTCAGACTGGACATAAAAGTCCCAAATAAAAAAAAAAAAAATCTCAGTACCTATGGTCTTTGAGAACAAATCATCCAGTTCTGTCATTCCCATCCAAGGCAGAACAAAATGAGAACAACTAAGTGTTTGTTCCCTGAATTTCCCAGGGCTTTTCTGAGGTGAGCTTTCATATTTCTTTGAGGGATTTTTTTTCCAGTCCTCTGGCCTTGCCACAGAGACATTGTTGAAAGTCATTTAAGAAGATAAAGACAAACCCCTTTTCTAGCCGGAGTGGTGGTCAGGGTTCTGGTGTGGGCAGCCCTTCCCCTGGGGCTGCACAAGTACCACATGAAAGTGCTGGGACGTGGGGCATCTTTGGTGATCAGTGTGAAGTAGTTTGGAAGCCCACCATGCCCTGAATACCTTTGTGACTGGCCACAGAGGCAACTGTTCAAACACTGTGCTTGGGAAACCTCACCAAAGGCATTGATCCAGGGCCATGTGCTTTTCGAGTGTAATTTATGGAAATGGAAAGCAGCTTACTACTAGTAATGGTGATTTTTTGACTAGAAGTGTAACACACCTGCCCATCTGTCAGTCAGCCAGTCAGTCTGTCTCCCTGCTCTTTTTTGCTTTTTGTTCCCTTTCTATGCTCTTGTTATTTTAACTGGCAGCCAAATGTAGAAGAAAGGATGTGTTTAAGAACATGGTACCTAATAATTTAAGTTAAAAAAAAAAAAAAAGACTTTAACATATTCCCATTGCACATTCATAATCCAGATTTCCTGGCGATTAATCCTTGTGCACGCATTTCCACTGTCGTGCTGGTGTTGACTGTGGAACTGAGAGACGGAATGAGTGGTTTATTCGTGTAAATTGTGCTTGACAGAGGTGGGAAAACTAAGGTGGGCTTGATCAAAGAGCCACTGGAATTGATGGGAATCTTTCCTTCCATCTCAATTGGTCAGGGCATGGTGCTGATAACACCAAGGCTGGCGGTTCAATCCCCATATGGGCCATACACTTAAGAGCTGGACTCGATGGTTGGATCCCTTCCCAAACTCAGAAGATTCTGTGATTTCAGCAGGTTTAATGATTGTCTTCATTATTGGCAGCAATTATTTGTTGTTCTTCCCCACACCCCATATTTCACACAACAATATTTTTGTGTCTCTGACTGAGAGGCTCAAGCATTAATGGCAAGCTCCATCTTCTCCAGCTGAACCTTGACCCTGCACTTTCTGCTTTTGAACACAGGACTTGGTCAGTGACCCATATGCCTGAGCAAGTAACTTTTAGAAGATACCAGCAGTGTTGGGGGAGGGCTGGAATAACTCAGCAGAGTAGCTCAGATTTTGTTAGGATGAGATTTTGTCTTTCGCTGGCAAACAGCCTGGCCTCAGGGCAGAGCATTTTCTCTTTGCCATCTGACTGCGCTCCTGGCACAAGGGTGGATGACCAAATGTCTCCCCTGCAAGAGCTGAGGGTCCCTCCCCAGGCTCTGGACCCCACTCATGTTTTCCTATGCAGTGATTATATTGAGCTCACAGGATCTTGTTTGATCCTCCTCCTGCTGCTGCTACAAAAAGGGTGGGTGGGTTGTTATCCCTCCTGTCAAAATCTTTGTCCAAAATCAACAAAGCCACAAACGCGTTCTGGTTCAAGTACTCGTGCAAACATATTTATGCAACTGCTTGTAGGATTTGACTTTCAAATAGAATTCCATGAGCAAAGCTTCAATACAGCTGCTTTCGAAAAACAGATGAGAAGATCCATATGTATCACTGAAGTGTATTTAACTGCGAGTTTGTTCCAATATTCTCCAAGCATATTTTCCATATCGGTCCAACTGGACTGTTTCCATCTCCAGTGTAATGCTGCTGTGATGCGTGGAGTTTATCCCTGTAGCCTAATACCATGAAAAGAGTGGAAATAAGGGAAGTTACACAAAGCAAACACTGTCTGCATCTGAATAATTGCATTAGATGTTCAATGATCAGGAGATTAAATTTTGTTTGTTTTAAAAAAGACAGCTGACAAGCAGAGAAAATTAAGTTGGCAGGACTTAAAACCGGTTTGGGGTAATTCCATTGTCTCAAGTAAGCTTGATTGCATTCGTATTTTTAATTAATTAAACTTAGATAGTCAGTGCCAGAACAACGCTTGCTGTAACAGCATAGATGAGGGTCTCCAAGTCTTTTGTAGAAAATCCTAAATTCAAATGGAAAAAAAATAAACCAAGGCCAAAAAATGTGTTCTCCTCTAGTACTTCATATGTTAGGTCTAGAGCTTTCCTCAGCAATGAAGGGCTGGTTTGAACTGCAGACTGGGACGAGCTGCTTTTTAGAATAAGGAATCTATCGAGCCATTATCTTGTCACAGGTCATAACAATTTCCGTATTTTATTAAAAAATAAGGAAAGCAGATGAAATATTTATGGTTAGAGAGTGTGTGCTTTTGCCACCAGCAAGAGAGCTTCATCACAGCCCTTGGCTTCAGAATTCCTGCCCGGCACCTGCACGGCTCCGGACCTGCCAAGATAAACACTCTCCAAGACAGAGGCTGCGTCGTCATTTTTAATCTCTGTGAAGTGCCAGGTGAAGTTCTGGAGCAGTATAGCGGTTAATGTATAAAAAGACTCTGCTGTGCTCTCCTGGACTAAATTTCCGCTCCGGCAGTTTGCGTTGCATGCAAATAGCCAGGAGCCACAGGGCCATCAGCAGCACTCGGGGCTCCCACACTTTAATGGACTTCTTCTGGCCACGCTGCTCGGAGGGAGGCAGTGCCAGTAGCCCCATTTTATAAATACAGCATGCCACTGAGGTCTGCAGGGCACAGAATATTAGTTGTGCTGGTAACTGAACTCCCACGGGAGCCTGGATGCTTGTATTAGGCTTTTATAACATGACTTACTGCCACAGTTTATAGGAATTTTTGAATGAACTGAAATGTGACATTTTTATTCCTGTCTTGTGCTCTCTAACCATCTGGCTTGCCTCACTTTTTAAATGCATTGCTGGAGACAGGGCAAATGGAGAGTCCTCAGCATCTTAGCCACAAGTTTCCACTGTAAAACAGCCCCCCTCACCCCCCAAACAACAAAAAAAACCCCCAAACCCAGCAAACCCCAAACCCCAGAAAATAACAGACAAGAAGGACAAGGAACTTCCCTCCTGTTGCTTCCTCCCATTCCTGCAACGTTCCCAAGCAGGCACCATGAAAAAGAGATCCCTCTCTACATTACTGTAGTTTTTTGGTCAGGCTCTGCAGTTTAAACAGCAATATCCTGTTTCTTCATCCAGAATGGTCCTCTATTTTCAGTTTCTCAAAGAGAGAAATCTGATATGTTTTCCACTGCAAGTACCTGGGTTCCCAGAAAAGTTCATGAAGTCTTGACTGGCCATGAGATCTCCAGGACTGAAGACCCTAGAAAAATAAGAGTAAGAATAAGAAGGGAATAAGAGGGTCTTCAGATGTGTTTAACATGGCCCATCTTGGGGTTTTGCTTTTGAACATAAGGATTATCTTTTGTACTGAAGCATTTTTATTAGAGATGGAAAACTGTCTTTTGTAGAATGCAAGAGCTAACGTTCCAGCTTTCCAGATTATTCTGAAATACAAGAGCAACACAGACACTGTTAATAATGCAGTCAAAGCAATTTAAATCCTTTTAAAGCATCCACAAAGGATCCTTTGATAAGAAGCAACTTTCATCAGCCTGAAAGACAGTTCAGTGTGTGCTGTTTATTAAGTTTATACGTAGACAGTGGTAATTCCACTTCTGGCTGGAGAAGAGCAGCAGTAAATTATAAGACATCTTTATAAGCACCAGTGTTAGACTTGCTGGTTTTAAATGAAAAATGTATTTATATTAATATAGCTCTAAATGGGGTTATTCAGTGCTTAAAGATGCAATTTTTTTTCCATTAGTACTCTGAATGGACACAAAATAATTCTGTAAACCTTTAAGGCTTTGGTCTTTATTTTGACAAAAAGGAGGAAATTGCTACAAGTGCACAGTGTACGATGGGCCATGAAAATCTGTTTAGTTCAGTTGTGCTGCGTATTTTTTAATCTTGCACTTGGTTCCTGCCTTTGTACTCCTTTTCATTGTGTCTCTCTAAGGAAACTTACATGAAGAAAGCAAAGATGGGCAAAAAACCCAGAAGTGGTTTTAGATTTGGGCTGGGCTGGGTAGGATCTCTTTTAGCAGCATCTCCCTGAGTCTGATTGAGGAGGGAGGTGTGCAATTTTGGGACATCTCTAGCTGAAATTTCCATCCATCTCAGGAATGTTGGGCATTACTTTGACAGGCCCCAGCCCTTTGGAAAAAGAAAGTTTTACTTTTGATGTGCCAACAGTCTGAGGAACTGACTGCTACTCCCTTGGGCTCCGATGCTGCTCCTATTGCCCAGCTGGAGTGTAGGGACTGAGGCATTCAAATGCTTTCTTCCATTAACTTGGGGTGCTTTTTGTTGTTCTGGAACAAAGCAGGTGAGAGGAAGAGAGCAGCAGACAAATAATAGACTTGGAACAACATCTGAATGGTTTTGGTTCACCTTAAAGAAAAAAAACAGGGAAGGGAAGATGAATTCTGATCTTGGATCATTGAGCATGAGCAGGAAATGAACAATTAAGTTTTCCTACATCCTCTTTGGGGGTTCCAGGTGTTTGTTGGTTGGTTGGTTTGTTTGTTTGTGGGGTTCTGTTGTTATTGTTGTTTTGTGTGGGCTTTTTAAGGCAGCATAATTGCTTTGCATTTGGATCTTACTCAGTTTTCATCTGATTTAATGCCAAGGATAGCAGGGATCCAGAGGTCAAGTCCAAATGTTCCCATGCAGCAGCGTGGTGCATGTCTTCTTGGCGACTCTCCATGCATTTCTTTGGAAAATCTGCTCTTGGGATTCCAGTATGCTGGAAAATAAAATGTTACTTCATAGATAGTACATAAATACAATCCTTGGCCACACCAATAAATGACCAAAAAGCTGAAAAGATGTTCCTGGCTTTTGTAGACTTTAAAAGTGAGATTTAAATTGAGTTCATTCCTCCCCATAGACATCTCCAGGAGGAAACCTCACCAGCTGATAGCAGGGGTTGGATTTGCAGCTCTTCAGAATGAGTTGCAGAAGTGCAACTTTTATAGCAGTCCCACTTAGACACCTGCATGTTACACTGAATATCAAGGGTTATCACCCAGTTTTGTAGTTCAGCAGTGACCCATCAAAACCCACAGGCATATTGCAAATGTGAAAGAGGAGGGGAGACCTGGTCTCTGCATTTTCTCTCCAAAATGGCTGAGGTGATATTTTAGCCAGCCAGAAAAATTGTGAGGTATTTAAGTGAGAAATTAAGACAAAAATCTTCACAAGGGACAGGGAGGTTTTTATCTAATTAAAATATTCGATTTTCCCCCTTTTAATTGAAAGTTGGGGATTTCAATGTCAGCAACTCTATTACCTTGTGTTTTTCACTTCATCAGTGTTGTTTTGACTGGTATGAAATTTTGTCAGTAGGACTATTTTTCTTAGGCATGGGCTCAGATATTTTTCAGAACCTTACCAGAGTATCTGTTGGGGAACAAATTTGACCATAGCCTTTGAATGGTGACAGCGTTATCTGTGCAGGTACAACTATTTTGGTATGTTTTTTGTGCTGGGTGCTCTTGAAATTAGTATTTCAATACATAAGCTATGAAGTAAACGGAAAAATGAGTCAGTAGAGTTATGAATAAACATCATTTATCTTTATTTATCTTATGAATGTTAATTATGGCATTTTATATAATACCTTTTCTATATTAATCTGTGTTGTTGCTCTGTTGGGAAGATGGAGAATTCACTTGCATGTGTGCGTTGTTTGCCAGTGATATTTTCTAAATAAAGGGTTTGGCGTCAGTGAGAAGTGTCTGCTTTCCCAGGATTTTGACCCACCCAGCTTTTCACCCCCATTTTGGGTGACTTTGCAGGTGTTAAACAGGATGGCGCTGAGGCAGGAGGGTCTGACTACCAAAGATATCACTCTCAGAGCTGTTTTAGTTACACTTCATCATCATAAGCATATGGTTTCACTTCCAAGTGTTTAACATTTCCATTTCCTCAGGAAATCATTCCTTCTATTTTTTAAACTTTTGAAACTGGATGGATATTTTTACTGGCAGGCAGAGCGAGAGCGACACAAGGCTCAGCCCCAGCCCAGGAGAGCCCCTGGCTGCGGTACCCGCCTGCCTCCCCATCCCCTTCCTCCTGCAGCAGCTCCTGAGCACGGCTCAGGGTGCTCCAGCCGTGTCTCTGGGGTGCAGCACGCTGTTAAAACACTTCTGCTTTCTTTGCTGTAATAAAACCTTCCACTCCTTTTTCATGTTTAGCTGAGAGACATGTTTTTCTTTCTTAGTCCACTCCAGGCCCATGCATCCCAAGAATTAGTTGAGTGCAGATTCCTTTAGCTGACTTAGTGAGGCCTACAGCAAGATCAGGGCCTAAGAAAATAGTTGGTGTCACCTACAAGGAATGAAAGCATTTTCATCGTGTATTTATTGTCTGTGTTGGTACATCCAGCAGTTAAATGCACATGACGGAGGAGTGGATGGCTCCAGGGAACTGCTCTGGCTGTTGTGTTTTCAGAGATTATTTGTGGTATTTCCTTTTTCCTCGTTATGAATGGGTCACCATTCCCATGTGTTGGCCAAGTTCTGTAGAGTAGGAGGAAGTCCATGCTCATGTCTTATTTATGTTGTGTTTATCCACATATGTCATGGTGCTTAGCTGCTTGTTTTCTTTCCCTGCTGTGCTATGGAGTACAGTTATGGATGTGCAGTTTGCACACTAATTTAGCAGGTATCACTGGCCCTTTCGGTAGAAGATCATCCTCTGCTACCTTGGGTGTCACCACATCGTAACAACTTTGATAAACAAACTGCGTTTTGTACAGCCAGCGTTGTCACTGTGCATCAAATAGTGCTGTACAAGAGAAAATGTGGGGCAAACCAGCTGATTATTGTGTTTGCTCCTTTCTGGTTTATTCTGTTAAGAATCCAGATGGTCTCATTTCTTGCAGTGCTGGTTTGGCATGGAGAAGCTTGCTGTGGGTCTGGGCTTCTGGAAGGATTGAGTCCTGCCACCAGGCAGGCTGTGTGCTGCTGGTATTCGGGGTGTATGTTTTATGCATACCCTCACAAGAGTTAGTTAGTCGAGGTAGCAGAAAACAGCATCAGACAGATGTAGTTAAACCTTCACACCTCCCAGGAGAGCTTACCTGAGCTGCTGAGCCTCTCTGGCTTCTTGCCAGCCTCTGGGATGTTGTGAGTGGCTGGTTTGATCCACTTTCCTGACTCCTTCACTTGCCCTAAGGCTGTATGTGTCTGCACATCCCTTCAGCAGTTACTCACTAAAAATGCCACTTGGTCAAGCAGCACAAGCTGGTACCCCCCCCAAGGACACCCCAAGGCTGCTTCGTGTCCCAGTGATCCCACTGGTTTTCCCACCAAACATATCAGTGCCGTGATGTTCCGTGCTGAAGGCTCCAGCTCAGGCAAACAAACCGGTGCCAGGGGGTGGCTGCTGATAATTAGATAGACTGGAGGTCAAGTAAGGATTTACACAGTGATTTTGATCCAGTTTTACTTGGGAGAGAGTATCAAAACATTGCAGTCTTCTCGATAGCTTGAGTGATACCCTGATCCAAAATGGAATGGCAATGACAGCAAAAAAATGCTGCTGGTACGTTGTTCCCAGCTGCTTCAGAAGACCAGACCGGAGCAGAACCACACTGAATTAAAAGCACATTTCAGATATCCCCAACCTGTGTCTCCAGTGACCACCCTGGAAGTGCTTCAGGAACCAGTTCCCTGAAGTACAGCCAGGTGCAGCACTGGGCAGGCTCCCTCCTCCCTCTTACAAAAGGCAGCCTTGGGTGCTCCTGCCCACTGTCACCCAGCTACAGGGCAGTAGTCCAGCACCTCATACAGCATTTTCTGTTCAGGACAAATGTATCCAGAGGGTGCTGAGGCCCTGGCACAGGTTGCCCAGAGAAGCTGTGGATTCCTCATCGCTGAAAGTGTCCAAGGCCAGGTTGGATGAGACTTGAAGCACCCTGGGATAGTGGAAGGTGTCTCTGCCCACGGCAGGGAGTGTGTAACTAGGTGATCTTTAGGATCCCTTCCAACCCAAACCAGTCCATGATTCTATGATGATTCTGTGAAGTCCTAGTTTTGCAGAGCATGGTCCCAAGGGCACGAGCTGAGATGAGCAGGTCCTTCAGCTGGGTGCCTCCACGGCAAGGGTGAGCTCCATCACAGACGTGTGCCTGCATCCGTGGAGTGGGAGGAGCTGAAGGATGTGGGGGGCCAAAGCAAAGGGGGACTCAAAGACGTTGCAGGAGTGAGTCCAGGCTCAAGAGAGAAGTAACCAAGGCACTGACAACTTGTGTGGGTTTCGTATGTCTGTTTGCAGTGCTGTGTTATGTGTTTAGAAGCTGGTTGTTTCCATAATAACAGCAAGTGCCATATGGCAGCGAGGAGGGTGGTGAGAAGAATGCCTAAGGAAACACAGTATGTTGTTTGACATGTGTGTACTTGTAGAGGAATAACGTGTCTCAAGCAAGTATTGCTGCTCCAAGCAGGCTGGGGGATTTTCTGCTCTCACCAGAAAAATATCCAAAGCCCTTGGCATTTGTGCTGGTGCAATGCCAGTTAATGATGCCTGCCCTTCATCCGTATTCTCCTGCTGATAGTCCTTGTGATGGGCAAAGGACCTTTTGCTTTGCTCTGAGTGATGGTTCTGGATGCACCAGCACAGGGGAATGGCATTTAAACATGGCTTTTAAGGGGAAATACAGTTCTGTAAGGAGTGCTGTGTGAAACTGAAATGAGCCAGATGCCATATGCTCCATCCATTCCTTAATGCTCAGCGATTAAATAGCAGAAATTTTGAAACCTTTGAAAATGCGTAGTTTACTATAATTGTTTAATAGAAAGTGGGCTAAGCATTTCCAGAGATATGGGGCACTTTAGTGCGTATCTAGGAAGCATCCAGGAAGGTCTCCACAAATTCCAGCTTTTCGTACCCTTTAATGCATGACTCATATTTCAAGGACTTGTAATTTGCTCCCCACATTCCCACCAATACCACCAGCCTGAGCTGTACCTTTGCACACATTTCCACCACAGAAAAATATGAAATTATTTTTTCGTAATAGCTGAATGGCTTTTGCTTGACCTTTACCAACATCAGCACTACAAAATTCAGCCTTTCTTAATTGAGTCTTAAAGCCATTAATTATATTTGTATTTAGATACCTGAAACGTGGTGGCAGAGAGAAGTTTGTTTTGTTCTGGAGTTGTAGTTCTGCACTCACTTGCAATACTTTAAACTCATGAGCAATCCAGAAGGCAGAACTCTTCTCATTTTCATGCTTCTCTTCTTCTCTTTATTGCCTCCAGAGAGAGATTACTGCAGCATATGTGAAAAGCAGCCCATCGGAAGGCTTCTCTTTCGGCAGTTCTGTGAAACTCGGCCCGAGCTCGAGTGCTGCATTAGGTTCCTTGACTCGGTGGTAAGTCAATTCTTGTGGTATTTTGGGGTGCTTTGCAATGTTCCCCTGACAGAGGAGACTCCTCTCACCCCAAGAAATCACTGTTTCATGGGATTTTGTGTCTAAAGTGCCCCAGCAGCAGCCCAGCACCACTGGCAGTACAGGGACACGCAGGGCTGGTGCCAGCCTTGGGGGACATGAGCCACCAGAGAGGGGTAGGACAGTCACCCCTCACGGTTCTGCTGTGGCCTCCCTTCGTGTCAACACCCAAGCAGCTGAGCTGCTGTGAGTAATGTCTTCTGATGGGGGTGAAGCCTGCAGTGCTGGGAGGCACTGGGAGGAAAGGGAATTTGAGAACGGACTGACAAGAGAGGATGGGGAGTGTAATAATCCTAATATCTCTTACCAAGCCTTTTCATCCGTAGAGTTTGGGATGATTTACAAAGGATATCCTGATAATCACCCTGTTTTTTCAAATAGGTGAACAGAGGCACAAGGTACAGAAATAACTTGATTGAGGTCACTGTGAAACAAATCCGCTCCATTTTCCGCCCCAGTGAGCCATCATTTAACCCAGCCGCTGAGCATCACCCTCAGGCCCTGGGGGACCTCACGCTCTTTCCCGGTCTGGCAGCACTTGGCCATGTGTACTGCCAGCTGTTCACAGTGGAAAAGTCTCTCAGTGACTTTTTTTTGCTGGGAACCTGTGGAAAGGGAGGGTGTTGATCAGCCAAAAGGCGAAATGGTACCAGAGAGGAAGGTGAACTTGTCACTTGTGAGTGCCCGTGGGGTCTCGCTCCCTGGCTAACACTGACAGTCTGAAGCAAAACAATTCATATTGACTGGAATAAAATTGTTTTGTTTGCACCACGGTGAAGCTATTCTGAAGTGCAGGGAAATGTGAGGATTGCACTGAAGCTGTAAAAGTAACAGTCTAGAAAGGACATGTGGTCTCTTAAGGTTTATGTTAGTCCTGCGGTAACTTCCTGCGGATGTACAGCATCACAAAAAGTGTTGGACAAAGTCCTATTTGAATCAGTTTTAGGTGGTCATGACTTCCACCTGTTATTCCTAGCACTGCTTGTGATTTTCTCTGGTGAAAGCTGTAGCCATCAAGGTACACGAAACATGTGACAAACACTGTGCAGCTGTGCTCGAGGCCAGCAGGCAGCAGGACACTTTGGGTACCTGAACGTGTTTGTCCTGCACTGAACCAGCATTGTCTAGTGAGGTGTCTGCCGCTGACGAAACACCACGCTCCCATCTCGGGGGGAGGCATCCCCACAGAAATGCCACATCAGCTGTGCCACCTGCAGCCCCGAGGCTGGGCAATGGCACCCACAGAAATCCCTTGGAAGACGGCCACAAAAGACTGCTTGGAAGTGGTTTTAATTTCAGACAGAAGTGGCAGAGTCGTGCTCGGTTTGGAGGGCGTTAGCGGGGCTGTGTGCCATTCTCTCACCTCCCCACAGCTGCAGGCAGCACATTTTGGTTCCAGCAGTGCCCAGGGGCTGCGGAGGAGAAGCCCCCGTTGTGCGAGACCTGAATGCACTCAGGGCATGCCGCTGACGGTGGGAACAACATCTGGGCACAAGGAAACATCTGTCCCCCCCAGTGCCACCGGCCCCAGGGCACTGTGTGACAACCGTGGCTGCAGCCTCTCCTGTCACGCCGGCTGCCCGGCCCGCCTGCGGCTCTGGGAATTGAGGGCACTGTGTCATTTCATCCTCCCAAGCCCTGTGCAGCAGTGACGAGCGCTGGGACTCCGTGTCCTCCCCTCATCTGTGCGGCACAGGCCGCAGTGCTCCTGCAAAAGCTTGTGGTGGCACTGGCTTTGTTTTAAAGGTCTGTCTCCGAGCAATCCCATACTAATATTCCCAAATCCTTTTTGCAAAGGCGTGCTTTGCAGCCACCCCAAGTTGCTTTGGCAGACTGGAGCTGCCCTGTGTACCTTTGCTGGGCCGGTGGTCTGTTCCCAGTTAGGCTCAGACTGGCACTGTGAGGATTTGATAAACGAAAGGCCTGGCTGGGTGGAGGTCTGAATCCTTATCTTTCTCTCTTTTTTTTAACACTAATTAACAGCAGTCTCCTTTGTTTATTGATTTCAAATTCTGTATAAGCTTGCTCCCAGCCCTTGAAAATCCCTCTATTAGGCAATATTAAGGTCAAGCAACACAGCCCATAGCCATTAAATTGGATGATTGCTACTGAAATTTGCCCAGCGGGGTCACACTGTGTTTAGTGAGTAGTGGGATTCAAGCCAAGCCCTATGTTAGGCAAAAAAAGCCCTATAATGAGACCAGGAGTCTGACTTTACAGCCCTAATCTGAGACCACCAGGAATGTGAAACCTTTTTGAAACCACCTGCTGTAACAAGCAGGAAAAGCCAAGAGCCTTCATTTTCTTTTGTCTTAGTTATTTTTCTAACATAAGATGCAAAAATTAGCTTTTGTGTAATGTCAGATAAAGGGAAAAGATAAAAGGGGATAATATTTAGCTGTTCATGAGAGACTCACAGAGCTTTTTGCACATTGAAAGGGAGGACCACCCCTCTTTTTCAGAGCCCAACTAAGTGACTTTACCAGGTTACACAGTAAGTCACTGGTAGATGCCTCCCAATTTTTGATACAGTTTTTTAACTCATGCACTCAACTGCCTGCAAGAAAAGAAGGGACTGGGGCTTCTGGGAGAAAACCAGAAGCTGAGTCAAACATTCAACAACCTACCAACATCCTTGTGAGAGACTAAGATCTGTCACCCCTTTGCTTCCAAAGGCTGGTAGAAGCATCCAGACCTCGCAGACCAGAATATGTAAAGAGACTAAAAAAATCCCCTCTTTGGACATTTATGTCAGCTGTTGTGTGAAATAACTAACCTTGTCTGATGTAGTCTCCCACAAATCTAATTATGGCAGCATTTGGGGATTTTTGTCTGTTAAACAGTTGTTAAGCTGCTTTCTGAAGAAAAAGGATTTGTATCACTAAATTCTGCATGCGTGTAGGTGTGTAGCTGTCAGTTTCCTCTGAAACCTGTGAATACCTTGGCCAATTTCAACCAGTAATTGAGATGAAAGTGCTCAGAGGCATAAAGTCTCTACATGTTTTCTGAGAGCAGTGTTTGGGTAATTAGTCACAATCAATTGTAGCCCAGACTAACACGGCATGTGGTTTGTGAGCGGTAGGCCCCAACATTAGATGATAACAGCGATAAGAACAAAGAGATGCAGAGCTTTGCAGCACAGCACTGGTGGAGCTGTGGCTGTTTGGTTCGCACTGCTGCTGTGGGACCAGTGAGTGCCTGTCAGTGTGTCTGTCTGTCTGTCTGTGAAATGGAGCAACAACAACCCCTTCTCCCAGCTGGCACAAAGGGCTGTAAGGACAGACAGCCATCTCTTACTGCAGATGTTGTGCAAACAAACTCATGACAGAGGTCCTGATGGCTGAGATAAAATGTGCACCAAGCACCCGTGTGGCTCTGAAGGAATCGTGTGCTTATCTGGGTGCATGGAACCACAGAGATGTCCCTTGAACAGCTCGCCAAACCCTGATGCAGCCATTCAGATGGAGGAACTGTGTGAACATAAACTGTCATCGTTAGATGGAGATGGTTTACGATTAAATCAGCTCCTCTAGAAGCCCTTACCCAAGGAATCACGCACAGCCCTGAAGCACACTTTGCTCTGCTTACAAATATTTTAGCAACATCGTTCAACTTTGGAGCTGTTGAAAGACAGCCATTAAAATGAAGTGTGAGGGGCTATGTTTCCTGTGCTGAAAGGCAGATCAGTGAGCAGGGAAGGTGCTAGCAAGATGTGTTTCCTTCTCCACAGCCAGTGCCTCCAGCACAAGAAGGTGGCAGTTCAGTTCAGCAGGGACCTCTTGCTCCTGTCCCCTTCTCATCAGCACATTCCCAGGGTGCCAGCTCCTGACATTTCCTTCTCCTCTCCTCCTTTTTATGTGCCGTTATAATGAAAACTTTAGATTCAGGACTCCCTTTCCTGCTTCATCTATTCACATTTATAATGGTTTTTTTTCCAGGGGAGAACTTTTAACATTTTAATGTGGACCAGATTTAGGTTGACTGGAGGAGAATGTGGACAATTTTGGTCATTATTTTCTCTCTAATGTGAACAATATTACTTTTTTTGCACTGAAGTCACACAAAGATACATCCTCTAGAGGAAAATAGCCCTGCTGCCTCTCCAGGTTGTTTCTGCTTGTGATATCTGAGCTCAGGGGCCGGGGTGAGAGGCACAAGCTTCTCGGGTGGA
Organism: Rhagologus leucostigma; assembly: GCA_013397725.1. Taxonomy (NCBI): domain Eukaryota; kingdom Metazoa; phylum Chordata; class Aves; order Passeriformes; genus Rhagologus; species Rhagologus leucostigma. The sequence goes on from VZTD01005736.1 coordinate 2,539,405, forward strand.
CTTTTCAGCTGAATGCCTCACTAGACACTGCACTTATCTGGGGTGAAAGGATGAGTGAGCATCCATTTAATGCCATTTGTAAAAACCCTGTCTTGCTGTTAGGGAGATTTCGTTTGGTTAAGTCCCTTTCGTGGTATATAAACCATCTGTGTATGTGTGTCTTGAAGCTGTTCAAGGCTTTTTCCATCAGAAATGCCAGTTTGTTGATATCAACAAACTCATTAACTCAAAATGTGTTTTGAAACAGTCAAAAGGGCTCTTTTTGCCCTGCCTTTAAATATGAAAAATGTGGTTTCAAGTTCACTTTTCATTTAGAAATGCGAGTTATTATGAATCCCAGCTGTTTGGGGTTTGCCTTCCAATTTTCAGTCACAGATTTTAAATCTCCAGCAGAGGCAAGTGCAAGGACAGCCACTGAGGACAGAGCAATAACAGGGCAGAGCCTGGAGTCTGAGAAAGGAGTGAGCAGAGAGAGATTCTGGGGATAACAGAGGATGGAGCTGAGAAAGTGGAGGCGTAAAATTGGGACTGAAATGCCGGTAACCTCCTGCAGATGCTCAAAAGGTGATTCCACTGTTCCTGACTTTTACCAAGAAGCCCAGACTACTCTGGTGGGAGTGTCTGTTCCCATCTCCATCTCCTGGTGGGTACATGGGATGATGATTCCTGTGGCCATGCCGCGCTGCCACAGGCAACCATCAGCTACCTGCTGTGGGAGAGCGTCCTCCCAGACCTGCCATGCAGTTTTGGGAGCTCAGATAATATTAAGATGAAAATCAAATACTAGATAAATTGGTGTGTCAGAATTAATGTGAGCCCCTGTGGGGTCCCTGTGTCATTGCCCTGGTAGCTCTCCGTCCATCACAGGCAGCCTCCAGCCCCCAAATCTGAGCTGTCCCTGAGCCTGTGGCCCCATCCCACAGCCAGTCACAGGCTAGATGTTGCTCCCTTTCTCAGCTTAAGAGCATTTTTCCATCTGATCTCTCTCAGCCCATCCTGAGGGCAGCTGCTCCAAAGGGAAGGATGCTTGGCACCCCCATTCCTCCATCCAGCCAGGGCTCCTTCTGTGGAAGAAGGAGCCACCAAAGTAACTACTACCTCCAAAACAGCAGCCAGAAGCAAAGTTAGCAGCAAGCAGTGGCCAGCCCACATCCTCTCACCGTTTGGGCTGAAGGATCTCTGCCTGCCCACAGAAAGAGCCTTCCCTGCAGCTCGTCCCATGGAGTCAGGGTGATTGTAAATCCTCCCCTTGTTTATAGGCTATAAATAGGGTCCTGTCTGACCTAACTAGGGCATGGAGAAGCTATTAGACTTCAGCACAGGAGCCTTGAAACACATGCCTGGATTCATCAAAGGAATAATGGAAAATATCTTGTTCCACATGGATTTTAAGTAATAATGTTATTTCTAGCAATTAGGGATTTGCATCCCTAATGTAGCCGTGCTTTTGAGTGTTGGGAAAGAAGGGGAGATACCTTGCAATTTAAGCACAAGACCAGGAGTCGAGGACCTTGGTGGCTTCCCAGGCCAGCGGCAGAGGGAGCATGGGGACATCCCTGTCTATCATCCTGTAATAACAGGTCATGGCTGAAAATGTACCAGGGTCTGTTGCTGAATAGCTCAAAAATGGCACTGAAGGGAGAGATAATAATGAACTTAGGAACAAAATGGAACAGGCTTCTAGTGCAGATCCACAGTGAAATCAACACTGTGCACAGTTGGAGCTTATGGTTCCTTCTCACATCCTCACTTGTCTGTCACTTCCCACCTTCGCCACCATGTCACATTTCCTGGGAATGTCAAATGCAAGTATAATTAAACTTTCCTTTTATTCTTCGCTATCTATCTTGAGACAGAAGGAGGTACTCTGTATATGTATAGGTGTGCATTTAGCTCTGCATATGTTGGATCCCATCAGGAATTGCATTTCAAGACATCCAGTTCTTGCTGAATTTCTGTCTTCTGCTCTGTCCTGTTGTACAGTTGCAGTGGGATGTAAATGTTATAGGTTATGCGTGGCAAAAAGGACATCAGTTTTTTTGACAGCTCTCTGATGCACTTCAAATAGCAGATGATGACTTATGATCAGGTTTTATTTGCTAGGGAGCCAATGTATTATCAGAGTTTGAAGGCAATTGAAAGAGAGAGAAAAAGGCTGCTAAGATGCTGTAAGCATTTCAGAGTTTCTGTACTTTAAGAGCTGAAATGACCCATACTCAGATACCATCTAAAAGGACAGGAAATTAGATAAAAGATTTTTTTAAATGTTTGTATTAGGTTTTATGAGAACATAATCAGTTTCATCCCCAAAGTGGTCACTCAGAAAGAAGTACTGTACTTGTGGATTTTAGTTTTTGGCAGTTTTTTCATCACTTTTATTTGTGGCCATTATCATTTCCCAAAGCAAATCAGATCATAATTCCAGATTGTTCAAGCAACCTGCTATGCCTCTGTGTAAATATGCAGCTCCAGACTTGAGCTGCAATAGCTAAATGAGCACTGGCCAGATAGAAGAGGAATAGCATTATTACTGCATTGTGGTTTCCATGTCATTCCTAGGTTTGCTTAGCTGGGGTATCCATTACAGCCAGCCTGCAGATTTATTGCATCCAGCCTGGAGCAGTACATACATCTTCCAGTGGGCAATAGTTCTGAAATTTGTTCTTCCAAGTGTTTGCCAGTTCAGTCTGATTTACCTTCTTTTCTTTTTTTTTTTAGCTTCCTCCTCATTTATCATCGCAGACAGCTTGTATTGGACCAGGTTATTTAATTGGTTTGGCAGGATTTTCTGGGATCCTTTTTTTAATACAGTCATGAAAGCTGTTAGGCTGTCTTCTTTTTTTTTTTTTTTTCCTCTTCTGGAAAATATTTTGATCCGAAGGCTAAAGCTTCATATCCCAGGCAGTGCCAAGCAGGAACGTCTCTAAGAACTTGTTGTCATTTAGCCACTGGGGTCCCTTGCAACACGTGTTTCCCTCGAATACCTGCCATGGATCCAAAACTTTAACTGAAGTGATTAATATCTTTGTGGTACTCATGTAATGCTTCTTTTGTTTCTAATGTAAACATTGTCCTGAAGCTCATCGAAAGTCAGGAATGCTTCAGTACCTAGAACAGTCAGAATTTTAAAATGTAGGTTGACTTTGTACATGAGGATGGGGTGCTCCCTTCTTTAATGCACTAGGGAAGCCAAGGGAATTTTGTTTATAGTGTCTGCTCCTCTAAATGGTCTCTCTTGTTTCCTCTTGGTCCTAAGAAATCTGCCTAAGAAATCAGCCTTCTGGAGGGACTGAGCCAAGGATCACTAAAAGTGATGGGCAGGTCTCTGCTTTGCACAGGTATAGCTGGACCAAGGGCAAGATGTAAACACATAAAAAATGACACATTCAACCAAAAAGACGATATGTTGAAGGAGTTCACCTGGCGCTTGAAATACCACTGTGGCAGGAGTTAACAAACATTCACTTTCTCTACTACTCAGAGAAATAATTTTACCTTCTGTGTCCGCCTTCCTTTTGAGCAAAACCAAATGAAGTTGACGTCTCTTGTCACTGATTGCTTTCTGAAAGCTGGCTTGGCGAGGTTATAAAATATAATTTAATTAAATTGTATTGGTGTTAATTAAGAGACAAAGCCCCAGAAGATGCATCACTAGTGTCTGGTCAGAATATAGTGGAAGGTTTTTAATAAGGTTGTGTGTACAGGTTTTACTTCCACCAGAAAATTATATTTGTCCTTCACATTTTTCATACAGAGCGTTCTGTTAAGGCCACATCCAAAATGAAGTTATAATGGTGAAATATGAGTGCAAATATTGACTTTTATTTTTTGTATGTCTGTTCCAGGCAGAATATGAAATTGCTCCAGATGAAAAGCTGGGAGAGAAAGGAAAGGAAATCATGATGAAATACCTCACCCCAGAGGTAAGGGGCAGCCAAAGTGGCATTACTGAAGGAATGCTGCAAGGCACACCTTTACTAAAGAAGGTTGTTAGAGGCTTTGTAAGCCAGACTCCTAAAATTTATGGTGGCAGTCTCCAGTGAATAAACCTGCAAGTCTTACACAAACAGGCAGAGAGAAAAAAATTATAATGCAATCCAGAAATTGACTTCTAAGGATGAACTTGGCTTACCAGGGGCTTAATTCATCTGTGGATGAGCAGAGAGGGCTTCTCTGGTCTCTTCTCAGTGTGCAAGCTCTGCATTGGGGGTGTAATGCAAGAGACCTCAGCTGTTAGCAACAGATGCCCCAATTATTTCCTATCCAGCTCAGCAGCCGTGGTGGCATTTCATATTCTGTTGTGCAGAACGCACAGGCAAAAATGGCCTTTCATAACACTGTATTTTGGTACCGAAATTCCCACTCCTCCCCCAGCACCATTTTCCCCAGGGTGGGCAGGGACATGCAGGACTGGCAGGGGCCAGTGGGGTTTGGAGCTCGGAGGTGCTGTCACCCATCCTTGTGCCCACCACGGTGGGTCCCGAGAGTTGCCTCTCAGGGCTGTGGGAAGGAGAGGAGCTCTTGGGAGCAGCCGTGTCCACAGGGTGGCACTCCAAACAGAGACACGGATGTGCTGCTGGAATTTGGGACAGGCTGCTCTGGGACTAACCCTTTTGGGAGGGTTACGATCATTTCCTGACCACATTTCACCTTTGCTACAAAAGTCACTGCCAGTAAGCAGTAAACATCCAACTTCAAACACAAGAGCAGGCCTAGGATTTTTCCTAACTTGCTTTCGTAAGAGTAATCAAAGACGTACAATTGCTGCTTCAACTATTTTACAAGAGAAATACTTTTGACCTTCAGGAGAATTAATCATATTTTTGGCAGATGTCTTTCTAGAGGGTTTAAATGGTACAATATGTTTTAGAGGTGCAGGGGCAGAGCAGACCACTCTTTTTCCACTCAGTCATTTTCCTACAATAAACTTTGATGCATACTTTGAGTTATCTCAGGCTGCATTTTGGGATCTGGTTTCATTTACTGAGCCTGGCTAGTTTCATGTGCAGCCATTGAGCACTGCCAGTATGAGTTCCTGCTGCCCGTTCATTAGGGGCATGAAGTTCCACTGCTTTTTAAATCCACCAAAATGACCTTTTGTCTTAAAATTCATGTCAACAGAGGAACAAGCGACCAACACTGAGGGAAAAGATTTCCCACTGCTCCAATTCCCATCTAGAAATGGAGAAAGGCATTTTGCTGATAGCAGAGCTAGTAAAATGAGGGAAGGACGGCATTGCTTCACTTCAGCCAGTCTTGCTGCGGGTTTCCAAAAGCCCTTCACTGCTGTCCATTGGCCCTCCTGCCATCCATAGTGCAGACAGAAGCACGTGGAATAATGTAGTGAATGTGCAGTGAAGACCAAGCTGAAAACTGGCTGCTGCTTCATCAACAAAGAACTGTGGTGTTACAGGAAGGAAAAATACTGGGACTTCAGAGCTGGAGTTCCCATTTTCTGCTGTGCCCTGTACTTCTTATTTGACCTGTGTACCTGGTTCCTCAGTATGTAAAATTGGCACAGCATATTTACAGTCTGTCCTGAGACTTTTCTGGTATTTGCAAGTTACCTTAACAACTCTGAGCAGAAGGAAACTGGATGACCTCCAGTGGCCCCTTCCAACATCACCCGTTTTGTGATCCTGTGGAACACAGAGACACTCTCCTTCACTTGTAATCTAAACCTGCCTCCCTGGTGGTGGTACTTTAATGTCTGCATTGGTCTATCGCACTTTTTTTCCTTAATGAGAAACTTCTGCTTCTTCCCAGAGGGATGTGGAAACCCTGTGTAGCAGAAAATACTTCCTAGAGGTGAGGCTGACTGTGCTGTAACAAGGGGTTGAATACTAGATTTTCTAATAGGTGTCCCATACAACAAATACTTTAAAAACTAGAGCAAGGCCTGGATTGATTTAATTTCATTTTAGATACCTAACTAAGGTAGTCAGATTAGGAGAGCAGATGGCCTACTGTCCTTTCTTGTCAAGGAACAAGACACATTAGAAGCTATCAGAAGTCAATGATTCAAAGCCAGGTTAGATGTCTGCAGTCCAAATGGATGAACCTGGACCCAAACGTCCTAATGGAACATCATCCCTGCCAGCAAAGAAACCTTCTTTTCATTGGAATCTGCATTTCTCCATTTAATTATTAGTCCCGTGAAAGGTACAAATTGCTGCTGATTCTGGAGCCTTCTGCTTTCAGCTGAAAGCTTCTTTTAAGTAGGTGCGTGTCTGTGATTCAAGGAACCTGATTGTCTTGATACAAAAATAGTGTGACATACAGCTTGACTGATAGAATAAAATTATAGGTTTAGTTCTTGGACAGACAATTCAGTCTTACAATGTGAGCAGTATTTTTCCCAGAGTGCAGGATCAGAAGCGCAGTGAAAACAAAAGGTAGACTTTGTGCTCTTTAATATTTATGAATGATTTTTAGTTCTTCCTTAGGTTTTTAAAGGGCATACATATTTAACATACAGCGTGTCAGTATATCACCACTCCAAAGTGCATTCATTTGCATAGGGAACATGCACTTTATTCAATAAAACATACACTTCTTGCACAGCAGAAAGGGAGAGAAGGCACTTCCCCAGATGAACAGACATCATAGCAGGACTCCCAGCCCCGTGTGACTCACGCAGTCACTGCCTGCGAGACGGTGCCACCGCGCCGGTGCTGGGCTCAACATGTGCGAGCAGCATTCCCGCCAGGAGAGCCCCGTGTGAGAACACTCAGCATCCTTCCCGAGGCCACTAAACAAACCCAGCACTTGCCAGGGTGGTAGAGCACGAAGGTGCTTTTGCAAGTGATCACAATTCAGGCTCTCCACAGCTTTGGCATCCTGAACAGCCGCTATGTGCTTGTTGGGGAATTGAAACCTTTGTCCTGGTGGACAAGCAGCTCAGGCTTCCACCATGTCCCTGACCTACAGGCAGCAGCAGTGACAAATACTGACGAACACTGGCACCTGGAGGGGAACGTGGGTGGTTAAGGCCTCTCAAAGAAGAGGTACGTAGGAACAACCTCCCTAAGGATGTGGTGGAGTCCTCATCACTGGAGGTTTTCAAGGTGCTGTTGGGCACTAGGTCATCTCATCTAGGCTCCCTTTCCCATGAATGATGATCTTCAAAGGTGCCTTGCACGCTGAGCTGTTGCAGGGTTCTGTGCACTCAGGTCCTAGGAAGACAGTAGTATTCCCTGTCTCTTGCCTAAAGTTCGCTGAAACAGCCACATCCAACAGCCTGTTCTGAACTGTTTGGTGGGAGGGAAATGTGAGGAGCACACGTGATCTTCACACTGAGAATGCCGAAATATGAGTGTTTTCATGGCTTCTGTAGCAGCTTCAGTTGAGGGGTGAGCAGGAGGGCAAAAACCCACAGGAAAGGTGTCTTGTAGCTGAGGGAAACATTCTCTGAAGAATTATTCCTTCTCCGTGCACAGGAGCAGCACAATGGTTGTCACACCATCCAGGTCAAGGTTTCTTGAGCCTTCTTTAAAAAAGGCTTTAACAATTTCCATGAAAAAGGCGCTTAAAGCTGCCTGCTTGACTTCATAAGCCCTTAGGGCAAAAGTCCAACCCACAGGAAGTCTAAAATTTCTGAGGTTGTGAAATATGATGGTAAAACTGCTAAAATGAATTGGTCACAAATATTTCTTCCCTGGTTTTTTTTTCCTAATCTCAGCAGTTGAGTGGAAAAGATTCAGTTTTAGGTTCAGTTCCATCTGTAAATGGCTCCATTGAACTGTTGAGTTAAACGGAACCCAGCCTGGCTTCATTACCTGACTGCTTCTTGTACTGGAAGAGCAAAGAGATATATTTACCTTTGTACTGCTTTTAAATTAGAGTTTTACGTCTCCATGCAGCATTTTTGCCTTCCTGCCTGACAGCTGCCATTCCTTACTCTACTAAATCACTATCCCACTATTTGCTTTTTTGCTGTAAATCACCTTGAGAGACTTGGAGAGACGCTATATAAAACTAAATTGATTTGCAATGGCTCTTAAGACAGTCTCCATATGCCATTATAGTTTATATTTGGACTCAGCTTGGTACTAAAAATGTTACTGAACAGGATGTCTAATGTATTGTTATCCCCATTAAAATACTTCACAGAATATGAAGAACAGCAACAGCATTAATTTTCTTGTCTGAATTCCTGTCCAGTCTCCTTTCCTCCAGGAAATGCACAGAAGAAAGGCCATGTTTGTACTTTCTTTACTGCAAGAGTTTAGCTGGGTACGGCAATAACCCCCTTATTCCAGCCTAAGGCTAGCAGTGGGGATTTTGGTAAACAAAACGATGTCTTTGTTTCTCTGAACAATTATAGGATAAGGAAGGGAGGGAAAAGTCCCTTGAAAGGGACTCTGGCTGATCAGCAGTGCCTGACCTTCCACTTGTCTACTGGCTAAAATGTGCCCTTCTCTCGAATCGGTTCTGTATGGAGAAGAAAATATCTCTGTAATATGGGTGAGATGAAATTAAATTAAACACGAGCCCTTCTGCTGGGCCAGGCTGTGCTGCTGAGTCAGGCTCCTGCTCATGGACACCCCTCCCAGCTCTGTGCACCATCAGAGTAGTTTCCTTTTGGCCATTGCTTTGATCTTGACAACAAGGATCTTTGCCTCTCTCCTTGAGATTTCTTCCCCTCCTTCCTATTTTCACCACCAAAATAAATGCAAACTTCAGCACTTGTGCTTCTGGGTGAGTCATCTTTGCTGGTCAGTGAAGCCCTTCCATCTCCCAGAAGGGAAGTTTCATCTATCACTTCTTAATGATTCTGGCTGAATCCTGCAGGTCGCGCCATACCAAGAATTGGATTGAAGTCCTGAGACCTCTTCCTCTACGTGTTTAGTTTTACTATGTGCCTCCTAGGGAACATGTTACAATTAGTTTTTGGGATGGCCAAAACAAAAGCTGAATGCAACTCTAAGGGAAGCAGTGGAAGATGGAAACATTAAGCTTTTGTAAAGCAATCTGCAGAGTTTAATGCGAGACAGAGGCTCTGTGTTTTGAAAGATGAGCCTTCAGGGACTGTTTTCTACATTGTTATCTTTCTCCTACAAATTCAGCTTATATCACTTATATCCAGCAAGTCATCACTGTCCTCCTGTAAGCTTATTATCTTGCTGATAAAAGGCCAACACAGTATCTCTTTTCACTGGCTGCAGTGGATGGCTCCTTAAGGCTTGGTCTGAGATTTATCTCTACAGCTAGTTTTCAAATTTTTCTAAACCCTATGCATTTCATTAATGACCCAGTTGAAGGAAGCAATGAATGAAGTGCCTGTCTGTCCACAGGGTGTTACATGGACTCAGGATGGGCTAGAATTATTTACTTGCTCAAAGCGTTATTTACTGCGTCCTTTGGGTTCCTATTAGGAGACTTTTCAGGATGCTAAATGCTTAAGTAGAAGTCCTGGCATCGCTTGAGCCAGGAGAATTTTGCCATTTAATTAATTACCCTGGGACTTTGCCCTTTGCCTCAATGGATTTCTCATCTCTCCTTTCTATTGACTTCACTACTCTACGAGTACCATTTTAGCCAGACATGATAGCATTACTTAGAGCTCTGCTTTGCAGCTCTCTTAATCGATACATAATCCAGTCTCCAGAGAAATCAATGTATAATTCCTGTTGTTGTTGCAGAGACAGCGCGATCAATATCTCTGCTGATCACTGTTGTCTGAGTCCAGGAAAGTACCTGCTCAGTGGGCTTTCTGAAAAAGCTCTTTCTTCAAAAGTTCAGTTCTAGGAAAATATCTGAGAGGCAGAACTGCAACTGTGTTACTCAAATTAATGCTTTCTAGTCAGAATTTATTTTAATAAACATTTGTCTGTCTCTGAGGCCGGGCTGTAATGTAGTGTGGTAGGGAATCTGAAAAATCACAGTGTTGCCTTGATTTGCCTTGATTAGGAGTCCCTTTGCTGTGGTCTCAGGCAAAAAGGCTTTTTTCTCACGGTTTGCTCGAGTCCTGTTTCCTCATCCTTTACCCACTGTTTATAATACAAATGTTAGTTAACTAAACACTTACTGAGGGCTTCTGTCTCTTGCAGTGGTGCCAAACTGCAGGAGAGTCTATGGAAACAACGTGGAGCCTGCCCTGTCCTGATGATGCTGCCCCAGATTAGGTCCTTGGGTGGTCCCGTGTCCTGTCCTTTAGACTTAGGGACGGCTGCATTTGCAATGCATTTGCTCAGACTGGTGGAAGGTGTGGGCTGGAGTCATTAACTCCACTGGTTTTGTGCTAATCAGTGCTGTTGAAGCTCTGCTTGTCCTTCCCTGTTCTGGAGAGGTTACACCCCCCCAGTGCACATGCCTCGTAACTGTTTGTCATTTGTGGTCAGGAAAAGCACTGGGATGCCGTGGTCGTTGGGCGAAAGCCTTCTGGCTTCCCTGTGTTTGCTGGAATTACTCTGACTTGACCCTTTAGAAAATGGAAACTCGTTTCCACTAATGGATGTCAACCCCACGTGTAAACCTGGCTTACATCTGTCTGTGAGGCAGGGCAGGCCCCCCAGCCTGCTCCAGCTCCTCCCGGAGAACAGCCAGGCCATCCGAGAGGACTCTGCAAACAAAGAGCAGATCTGCTCAGGGTTATCTGGCAACAGGAAGGCTGTACTTGCCTGCCCTCGGCTAATGAATATCCTAATTATAGTTTCCTCCTCTCTGTTTCAGGGGTCATCTTTTCCCTATCTGCTCTGCATGCCCCTCATGACTTATATTCGGTTTGTACGGATTATCCAGTGGCCAGGGAAGTTAATTCTAAAAGGCTTTCAGGTCCATTCAGCTTTCCCAGAAACAGCCTCTTCTGCCTGAAAATTGTGCCCACATGGGAAAAAAGGAATCAGCCTTTTCCAGCTGTCTGGAACACTGACTTGCAAAACTTCCAGAAATCTGCAGGAGATGGCTTTTGTGTGTTTGCACAGAATGACATTAAAATAGACCTCTGGTGAGTCCAGTCTCTTGCATTCCCAGCACTCAGCCTTGGAGGCATCTGGGTTGGAGAGATGAGATGACTCTTTCTGCCCACTGGCTACAGGGAGCCCGGGGAGACTCTGAATGTCTCAGCTTTTCGATGTTTAAAGTGTGATGAGGTGAATTCCTTGCTAGGTGTAATGCAGAATACATTAAATTACCTTGCACGGCATATCCACACAGGTTTCTGTGCACAATTTCCCAGTAGTTCAGGAGTCCTTTCAAGACCTGACCTCCACAGCCCTTCCGTCCCCCCACTTGCTGCAACTTTGCTGATTGGTTCAGTTTCAGATTTCTGAAGCTAAAAGCCTAATGGGTTAACTAATGTCTCCCTGAGCTCAGGATTCCTTGTGCTAAACTCAGAAGCAGTAACAGGCAACCCTATGCTTGATCTCAAAAAAGAAGAGAATGAAGAGGCACATGGTGATAATGGAAATTAATCATACCTTATTTCTCACCTGATTCCCTCATAATAGGGAATTAGGATTCTGGAAAAACATCTGGAGACTTCAGCATCTGAGTAGGCTCATGAATGGGCCAGGGCAAATTCAGATGAGATGCCTGAGGCTGACACCTTTGGCTGGGATGATGCAACTAGAAGAATCAATAAGCTGATAAGGTTAAGAGTGTGCTATTTTAACTTGGAACCAGTAATCACAGGATACCATAAGGAGGGTTTTAAATTTCACAGAAAAAAATATATATTTCATTTCCTTAAAATATCGCTAGATAAGTGTAAGAAGTGAGATTTTTTTTGAAGTCTTTTTTTTTACAAATTGATTTAGAAATAATCAGCATATTTAAGTTGTGGCTATGTGACACTTCAAGCTATTCATGTTTAGTATTTTTTTCCCAGTAATGCAACAACACTTTAAAAAGTCACTTAACCTGCTTGCCAAGCCTCAGCTTGTATGCTAATTTATTATTTTTTAACCAAGTCAGACTCTGACCTGAGTCAAAAATCAAGCGTATAGCAAGTTTATTATCCTTGCACTGATGTTGTTTGTCCAACTAGAAAGAGTGAGGAAGAGTGGAATAGGTCACTGCAAACAGCGTGTCATTTCCTACAACAAATGTCTTCCCTCTCGGTTCTTTGCAGATCGCTGCTCCCATATGACTGCTAATGGATCGTGTGATCCAGGTGATACGGGAATGCCCTGTTTCCAGCAGTGCTAGCAGTGGTTTTGTTTGCCTTCCTGGGTGTTTCCAGTCTTTCTGTGAGTGGGCCACTGGTTCCTGCCTGATGTTTGTGTAATTCGTTTCCTAATTCTTTTCAAGACCTTCCCGGACTCTCTTTTGGATTTTCGTTTCTTCATTCAAGTGCTTCCTCAGGATTTTGGCCTGCTAATGGAAAAATATGAAGGCAAATTCTGTAGAATCCCCCCTGCAAGTGATGGCAAAACAGCCATTGAGTGGAGCTCAGCGTGGATCAGGCTGCAGCTTGCAAGGGAAGGGTTACTCCTGTTTACAGCCGTGTGTCTCAGGAGTGAATTCAAGCAGGGATCTGTTTGTTTTCCTGCAAGAAAGCCATTCAGTAACGTTGAGGTTGTAAATGAGTGTTTATATGTTTAGGGATTTTTTTTTTTTAATGGAACAGATGACATTTGGTTTGCCAGAGGAAGCCAAGCTATGACTATTGCAACATAAGGTTGCTTGCTAATGTTTAGGCCATCCATCAGTGCAGGAGGATGTTAAAAGGTAGGAAGGTCCTGATAAGAAGCTGGACACTGGATGTTATCCAAACCTATTAAGCACATGTGACAAGAGAAAAAAACTTCCTGAGGAGAGAAGCTTTCAGAATTGTTCTGTCATGTTTGCTGCTAGTAATAGTGGGAATACCAGTGTTCTCCCAAAAAGCTGTATCCAATATTTGGCTGCTTGTAGCAATGCTTTATAGCCATGGTTCCTTTGGGTTGCTAACAAAAGCAGTTCTGTGACACTCCAAAGGATTGTGAGCAGCCTCACTGTGGGGTGGATAGAAAATCCTGCTTGATATTCACCTTCTCTTCTCTGTTCCTTGAGATGCCCTCCTCATCCTGCTGACAGCTACAGGTACAGGTTATTTCATCTCTTTTCATCCTTTAATCTGGGTGCAAAATGCTTTTAAGGCAGAAAAAGGACAACAAGTAAAACAAAACTTTCCCTTCCCCTGCTTTAAAGCAGGTTTATTTAAAACAATTTCAGCTGGCTGGTTTATGAGCACCCCTCTACCAATAAACCTATTGTCTACAGAAAGGAGGAAAAATGTGTTTCTTTGGTGAAGAAACCTCTACGAGCATGTTTCTGAAGAATTATTTAAAGAGTATGGGTAGGAAAAGACTAGGATTTGAAGATCCAGAAAAATATCCTGCCAAGCACTTCTTGTGAGGCCAAATTTCTCACTAATTGAAGTCAAAAGCATATCTTCTGTGCTGACCAGTTTAGATTCCTGAAATAAGCTTTACCAAAAACCCCATAGCTGGTTGGGATTGTGGTGAGTGTTTCTGTTTAACTGAAGAGTATAAAGTCTGCAGCTGATTCACTGGACTTGCAAAAGAAGATGATGAAGCAACTAAATTTTGTCTCGTGGGACAATTTGTTATTTCAAAATTACTTTCTATTGGGCTTTGGCTGTTTAAGCTCTGGTCACCTATAGGAGCCAGGAAGAATTTTCTCCTTCTTTGAGCCTAGGCTGTCTTTTCTCTTCCTTTGTTGCTCCAAAACTCATGTTGTGGTTAGGCCCCCAAATTTCTCTGAATCAAGTAAGTCAACATTCCAAGGAAACCACACTTGGGACTGAAGAGCTTTATGGAGGAAACATGTTGACTCACACCATTCGCATGGCAGTTGCTTGTTTGCCACTATCGGGAGCAGAAATGTGGTGTCTAGAAAGGAGTAGCTACAAAAATGTCTACTGAGAAGAGGAAAAACAAGGTATAGCCAGATAGCAGGCCCTGTTGCTGACTAACAGGAGAGCCAAAAAATAATTTGTATACTTCCTATGCACTTGTCAGAAAGGAAACCTCCGAGGTTGGTGTTTTTCCAAGGAAGGGCATAGTTCTAGACTACAGCTGGTATCCCAGCACCAAAGAGGAAGGATGCTGGAAACCCGGGGAGGAAACTTGTCCTTTTTCTGCTGCTGGGCTTGCTGAGGCACAAGAGTTACCCCAAGGAGTCCAGGGCAAGTGAGGGAGCCTGAAGCTACACCAGATCTACTGCAGGAGCTGAGGTGGTAGCGTGGCCCTTTGTGTAGTATTAGCACAACCCCTCCAGGCAAGAGCGTGCTCAGCTGCTTGCTGAGGGCTCTGCTGTCTCCAGTCATTGTATTTTCCTGTGTGTCAACATGTGTTTTGATAGTTTAGTAGCATATGAGGGAAAACAGATTTGTCATGACTCCAGATCAGCTCGCAGCTACGAAACAAACCCCACAGCTGACAGGCACTGCTGATTTGCTTCACTCAGATACCAGCGAGCCTGCCCTCAGTACTGAAAATGCCATCTGGTCAGGGAAGAGGATCAGGCTCAATATTTTCTCTGCCGCTGACCCTCTCTGTAATCCTGGATGAGGTATTTCGTATCTCTGGCCCCTGCTTCCACTCCCAGGACCGATGAGATCGGTTTGCTTTGGAACCTCTGGCTCTCATGACATGTCTGTAGGGCCTGGCACTATGGGCCCCCATCCTTAGTTGTCATGTCTACACACTGTTGTAATAGATAAATTGCTGCTAATAACACAGCTTCCTTCCATGCTCCCGATCCACCTCACTGCCAGTTCCTACATCTGTCATCTCAAAGCAAATATCCTGGAATTATGAAGCCTTTTTCTTCACTGGTTCGCCTCATACAGACCCAAATGACTGTGGCAGGGGAAAAAAATAGTAAAAAAGAAAATGCAGAAGTTGATTAGTTAAAGTGTTGCAGCTGCTCCTGATGTAGAATTGGCCGTTTGCTGCACATACAGCTAAAACTGAACAGATAAGATCAGACACAGGGAAAGGCAAAGGAATGTTCCAACATTTTTGTGCGTAGCACCAAAAGGCATCAGGAGACTGCGTGTGCTGTGACGGTGCTGGGATCCTTTCCCTCACCAAGGGAATGCCCAACCTTGATTTCCCAAAATCAAAATACAGCCAAGGCATTCCATCTCCTCGTCCACTGCTCTCCTCTGAACTTCATGATGGGACTCGGTGATCTTAAAGGTCTTTCCCAACCTAAAGGATTTTGGATTCTCCCTGTCAGCCCCTTCATGCTTTCCCTCAGTCAGTCCCTGGCTGCGTGGTCGGAACTTCCCAGTTGTAGCTTAGACTGCTGGATACAGCCAGAATTTCCAGGTTTTAGTGTTCTCGTCCAATCATTCATCATCTCACACGAAAAGTTCATTTTAGCCTGTTTCTGTCGTAGTTTTGAGGTCTCCACTAGTAGCAAATCTGTGTGGAGATTTTCAAACAGATTATATGTGGAACATTGCTGTCAGCATCTGAAAATACACATATCATGAAGACAAATGCTTGGAAGCAGAAACAGCTCAAGAAAAGTTACAGCTTGAACTTTTGTTCATTGACTGAAACGTTTTTAATTGTTTTAAGCGAGTTTGTTGTGGAATGTTTTCATAACCTGAAACATAACATATGCTGCACGTTATTTATTTTACGCAAGTGACTTTTAAAATAACCCATCATGTTTCAGTATCAGCTGCATGCCTGAAACTTGCCAGGAAAGCAATTGTGTTTGTGACAGACGTTTGCATGAGGTCTATTCAGTCGAAAGAGTGTGGCATCTTTCTGGTTCGTATAGTTTCTGTAGTGATGAACAGTTGTGCTTTAAGACACCCTGATGACTCACATCCACTGGCAGGAGCTGGTATGAAATGAAAGCCTGTGCTTCTATGTTTCTATTCTTTGTTCACTAATTGCAAGCTACAGTTGGACTGATTTGAGGAATCTGAGCATCTCTAGCTTTTGTTTATCTCAGTGAGACTTCTTTGATTTCAGTCACAGGTGATGATCAAATCTTCTGCAAAACACATCTCTTAACCTCCTGTTCACTGTTCTGTAAAATATTGTGAGATTGCCACCTAGCTCGTGAAGGCTTAATCCTGCAACGAAGCTTTAATATTTTGAGGTTCTTAGATGAAAGTCACTGTGTAAGGATGAAGAATTACCTCTGAACTATGGACCTGCTCTGTTTCTCGCAAAGTCAGTCTGGCCAAACTCAATGCTCTCCTTTTTTCTGGTCTGAAGTTCAGGGTTCTGCAATCCATGTCATTTATTTTTTTAGGAGACAGTGATGGTTGAGACAAGTCTTTGAAGTGGGACTGTTCGTTTGCAAAGAGGATTCTTACTCCTTTACTCAGAGCTACAGGTTTCCTTTGGTGAGCACTCAGCATACGAACTCCCTTCCTCATCTGTTCTCAGGGCCATGCCATGTGCCTGTGTTTTATGAAGCCCAGTGTTTTGCAAAATCGTTGGTACAAAGGACTGGGAAAGGGCTCAAGAGCCTCTTGCATTGAACAGAGATCAAATACACTTAGATGATCAACAGATGTCTGAGTGCCCTTGGAGGTCTTTCAGACCTCTGAGAACAGATTCCACAATATTCATAGGCCTGTTCTGCTTCCCAGTGTGAAAAATGAGAATAAAAAGCCTTCATATCCAATTAAGTGGATTTCTTCACATCATTCCCCCAGTGCAGAGCAGAATATGCAGAATAATTGATCCCTGCCCTCTTTATTAAAAAACATTTCTATATTAAAAGACCTTTATCAAGTTTCACCCTTGCTTTTCCAGACTAAACACATCTAGTTCCTCAATGCTTTCCTCTGGGTTTTGTTTCCTGGGTTTCTCAACTCTCCAGGCACTTGGTGCTCTTGTCAGCTCTCTATAGTTTCTCAAATGGTGGTGACCCCAGCTGGATATGCCTTTAGCTGGAGCCTCAACACATCCCTCTCAGTCCAGTTTGTCATTTGGGTGCTTTTCCCATGGAAACAGCAGCGTTACACACAATAAACCAGCTCTGCCCATGCAGGTTTGCGTTGTGTGTGCGTCTGCTCTGGGCTCCGGGAATAACTGGGGAACTAACTTGCCAGTTCCTGGGAATAACTGGGGATGCCTGCTTCTCACCTCACCCCAGTTCCAGAAGTGTGAACCCCGGCTTCTGGGCTGCCAGGAAAATGCTTCTGCTCCTTGAAAGTGCCAGTCTCTGCTTGCTGGCTGCCTGCTTTCACCTCCACAGGCTTGGAGCAACACCTGTAGTGCGCCACACCTCGACTGAGGTCATGCACTGTAAACATTTGGAAGTTCTCTCGTAAGAAAAGGTATAATAACAGATTTTCATGAAATAACAGATTTTCATGAAAAAGTAAAAGAAGGTCTTGTGAATGCCTCCCTTGGTACTGCCAGCACTGCAGCTTGTTTGATAAAGAATTTAATTTGCTGATAGATCAACGAAAGGTCGGACGTCCCCCACACAGTCACAGAGGAAACCCGGTGTGAGAGATGTTGTGAGTCCCATGGCAAACACACTGAGATGACTTTAGGAGAAGGTTTATTTGATGGCTGTCCTGTTCAGTGAACTCAGCAAAGACTGGGTCTTGGAGGTCTGAGTGAAACAGCCCGTAGCAAAATTTACCGAGCTGTCAGAAAAGGAGAGGCCACGTTTTGAAGTGTAGCAATGCAACATGACATTCAAAATAACAGATAATGGGGAGTCACACAGCCTAGAAGCTTTCATCTGATCTGAATCAGATTTTGCTACCTTTCAGTACTTCAGTGGGGTGCCAGGACATGAGCAGCACCAGACACTGCTGCTGGACAGGACTCTGCTGGCATCCAGACTTTTTGTGGACATGAACACAACTAACCCTGAGCAAGTGTGAGACTTATCAGCTGTTCTCATGCCATTTACTGAAAGGGAAGAGCAGCTGAGAGGAACTCTTTTGTCTTATAAATACAGAAAAAATAAAATTTAGAAGTGGAGACTTTTCTCAGAGTGGGCTAATGGCACTCAGAAGTAACTGAATATCCATTTCTTGTTCCTCAAATAACCACCAGCACAATTCCTAGTTGCATTCTTTTCTTAAAAATTAAATGGGAGAGTATCATAAAACTGAGATACTGCTTTGCCAACAAAATATTTGTACAAAGGTTTTCAGTTTCTGGCCATAAGAGAGAAGGTGTGGGAGGCAGGAGATTTTGATTAAAACCTGGTAAAAGTAGTTTGGACTTTTGGACTACTATTAAAATGTCTGGTCAGAAAGGATAATGTGATGAGAGAAATTTTTGTTGTAGGATCAATTTAAGCACATCTTGTGCTACCATGAATCTGGTTTCAGTTCCATCAGCTTTACCCCAGTGTTAATCAGTTGATTTGCCTGGCATAATTTCTGATTTACGTGAGATCAACAATCACTTTCTTTGCCTTCAGGAAATGGAATAGCCATTAGGGGAAATATGGGACTATACTTGTTATAACTCCCCAGAGTTTTGTTTTGAATGCAAGAAAGTGTGACTGGTTTCTGCAGGTGTTTCTGAAGAGTTAGCAGAATATTCTTTGTCACAAGCTCAGATGTAATGGTCTTAATCGTGGTGTATGGCTCTCCTAGCTGCCACAGGACATTTAATATGCTGGAAAAGGTGTCTCTGTTCCCTTGTAAAAGCCAAATTTGCTTTTACAGCCGTTGCCCATAATGCAGCAGGAGAATGGTGTAAATAATCATTTCATTGTGGCTGCAGAAATCTTCTGCACCCCTCCAGGGAAGAAGCAACTTTTTCATCTGTAAATGGCCAAAGTGTTACCTTTGGAAGCTTTCACTCTTGGGATCCAAATGCTTCCTTGCACACATAACCTGTGCTACCTAATTGTTCTCCAGGGGAGCGAAAGTAGGTTGGTGGGTTGGGTTTTGGTTTGTAATCGTTTCTGGCTTTGTTTGAACTTCTGAAGGCTGTGGGTATGCACAGTATTCACACAGGGAAAATGGCAGCCATGGCTATTTAATGGGAGCAGTGGGAACTGTGAAGTCTCAAGGAAAATCTCAGGAAGGATCATACAAAGGCCCCCTAGAACTGTAGGCAGAGTTGGAAAGGGTTGGGTATGTTCCTCCCAGGCATGTGGTGCCCTGAACTCTATGAAGGGCTATGTAACGACACAAAATGTTCTGCTGGGTCTACAGAAGCTTTGGAAATGATCAGCCAGTGGAAAAAAAAAAAACCAGCTCTTGTGATAGAAAACGAAGTGGTCTCGGGAAGTGTTTGCACTGCACTGCAAGGCTTTAGTCCATGCGTGGGATTTCAGTGTGTTCATGTCTTTGCCTACCTTGATATTGTTACCTTGCTCCCAGTTTGTTCAGAGGAACTAAAGACTCAGAGATCAGCAATGAGTGGTTTTGAAAAACCGAGTGGTGGCTGTATCTCCCACAAACTTGGAAAGAGGAGTCACAGTCTGTGTCATTTTTAAATACTTCCCACGTTGTCTTACCATTTCTTTTACTCATTCTTCCCCCCTTTCACTACAAGAATTTAATTTCCTCTTTATGAATAAGAGTTAGCTGATGCTTATAATTTTTTTTTAAATGTCCTTTGATCTCAGACAAAGTTTGATGGAATTAGTACTCTAGTAATGTGTCATAGGCATGATCCTCAACACTAACCTCAAGGCAGCTTACCTTCCACTGGGAAATTAATTCCCAGTGGGAAATGGAGTTGCCTGGCATGAGTAAGAATCAGGTCACTTGGTCTAAATGACTAATTATGCAGTTTAGTACTTAGCTTTTGGATTCCAGTTTTGACCTCCTAATGTAGAACGAGTTCCAGATGTAGCCAGTAGTAACTTCAGTTAGAGGCCCCGGTATGGATTTTACAGAAGTGCTGCTCTGTTCACACCAGAAGACACTCCTGGCCCACAGCAGTACCACAACTGTGGAGTTCACGGGTGTTTCTGTACCCTGTAAATCAGAGAGATGATCAGCTTGGACCAGGGCTTGGACCAGTGGATTCACACAGCCGTGTACCAGCTCCGGGCTACCAACGAGCATTTGTGTGCAAGTGTGTATCCACTGAGTACATAAATTGTAAAGGTATTCATTCATCTGGTTTCTAGCCAAAATCAACTGAAATACTGCTAATCATTAGGCTTTTGTTCATATCTGAATATTGCTGTAAAAGCCTTTGTTTTAATCTGTTCCCCTGTCTTTTCCCCCAGTAGTTTCAGTGCTGTAGGACTGGAAAACAGGACTTCTGAAGTTTTTTCCTAGTTATTTCATTGCTTCCCTCTTGCCTTTACTTACTCTCTTGAACTAAAACTGGGACTTAGATTTCACTGTGGGCATGTATATTTACCTCAGTGGTCAATCAAGCTGAGAAAATCTGGCTTTGTCTCAGTCTCTCTGTCTTTTAGATGATAACGTGAGGGACTTATCTACCTCTCAAGAAACCATGAGACTTCCTAATTATTAGTAATCTACTCTGTCTGTGATTAAAAGTGAGTGTCCGCTAGATATCTTTTGCTGAGGAAATGGAGGAATATATTGAGGAAATGAGGAAACATTTCAGTGAGGTCAGAGGTATCCCCAGCACGTTCTGCAGATTGTCTGTCAAGGCTGAGCCGTGAGAGTGCGTTACACAGCATGCACAGACAGTTCTGTAAACCATGTTCCTATGTGAAAACATTCAAGTGGAACAAACTTACTTTTTCGTGCCACAACCAGGATCATATTCACATTTCAGCAGTGGGAAGGAAAAGATAAAAGACTTAATTCAGCTTTCAACATGCTGGAGATTTTCTCTGCCTCCACCTCTGCCCCTTCCTCTGTCCTCATTCCCAGTGTTTTTGAACTCTGCCTGCAATGCGTTTCAGTGCTTGCCAAGATATCTCTAACTAGGGGTGAGTTAATGAGAACATCTGGCCAGGAATGAGGGATGATGCTCTGTGACCCACCCACTCAGCACATCTGGTGGTTGAGGGCATGGATGGGGGACCTTACTGAGCATTAAGGCTTCTGCAAGGAAAGAGGATTTTATCATGTATGGCTGGGTTTATTGAAAATACCCAAATCCAATTGGTTATATAAAGGGACTTTCATGTACGTGGGAGAAATGCCTATAAATAGGTGCACACACACACAAATATACACTTTGTAATGTAATTACAGTATACAGCCGATGTGTAAAAATGTGGACTGCCTAAAAAACTGTCTTTTTAGATAATTAGTCCCAAAAGTCCTAAACTGGTTAACCATCAAGGCATATTGCAAGAGACCTCTCTTTGGTAAGGGCTTTTTGAAGGGCTGAACATACATTCTCTCCAAGGGGAGGAGAGGATGAAAAGAGTTTATGTGCTTGGTTGGCAAAGTTCCTTTTTGAAGTTATTATTTTGAAGCTGCTGAATTATTTTTGTCGTTTTAAGGATGAACTAAGGTGTCCAGATACTTTTGTGAACATCTTTTTATATACAGATGGATGTACATCTATATCAATAAGTACCAGTGCTCTGCTCTTGTTTTGCTTTGCTGGTTAACAGGAAAAAAAAAAAAAGAAGATGGATTTTTCAGACTGCACAATGAATCACCCATGAAGTGAAAACACTGGGCAAATTCTCTTTTGTTCAATAGAATGGCCTGTACACAGTTCAGGCCAGCACATTTTTCATGGGATGCAAGGGAGCAGTTCAAAGAACTGGCAAGGAGTGGGTCCTGCATATTCATGAGGCTGGGCAAGGAGGTGAAGGTACAGGAGAAGGCAGAAAAGCAGTGTGAGGATAGAGTGGAATGTGGAGCGAGTTGCCACGGTATCCCATTTTACTGCTCGTTGACGTAAAGCTCCTTTGCTTTTACACAACCGCTGGAACTGAATGGAAGCAGCTCAGGGCATCAATAATGAATGTGCCTCTCACACGTTAAGAGAGGAGAATCTGCACCTCGTCAGAGTTAATGTGCCCCTCTCTTCTCTCCCCAGTCTCCTGCCTATGTGCCCGAAGTCAGTCAAGAACTTATCCAACAGACAGAGGAGAAGCTCGAAAACAGCCCCTGCAAAGAGCTGTTCTCTCCCTGTACAAAGTAAGTATAACACGACACCCGAAGATCACAGGGTTGCAGCCAGCAGCTTGTAAGGAATGTGTCAGGTAGAGAGAGACATTTCAGTCTGAACCTGAGGCAGGTATCTTTGGCTCCTGCTCACAATCCTGGAGGCAGAGCTGACAAGCGGTGAAGTCATTTCATCTGAACAAAATGTAATAAATATTTCCATGCCATTATATACACTACACACAGGCACTTACTGTTTCAGGTATTTGACAGAGTGTTCTAGCCAAGTAAACCAGCCATGGACTTCATGCTGTGTGAAAAGAGCTACAAAGATAATGTATCCAAAGAAAACATCTCTGTTTCAAAGTGAATAAAAATTAAGTGGCTATACAGTCCATTTAGACAGAGGAATGTGCAAACTTGCTCCGCATGGCTTTTCCAGAAAATCTTCACCAGGAGAACGGGGCTTTTTTAATGCTTTCTGTCTGTCTGTGGCGTTCAAACCAACGTGCATTATTTCACCCTTTGTCTGGGAAAAGGCTTATCAGTTTCTGCAGCGATTTGTGCCATTATGTGCTAAAGCTCCAGGTATGCAATCTGCGTTTGCAAACCCTGCCCCGAGCGTGTCCACGCCAGTAGATCATAAACCAATAAAAATATGAAAAGGAGGGATCATCGCACGCGGGCTCATGTGGTTTCTGGCTGAGCGCGGTTTGTTTTCCCTGGGTGATGTAATGGGGATTTGTAAAATTTGCTCCACTGTCATTCATTGTTTTGACTCATTTCATTGACCTTTTCTGGTTTCAGTTATTCTTTGCATTGGTAGGAGCTGTGGGTTATTTCTGGCCTTCCCTTATAGCACAGGCAGTTTCCTTGCATTGGCCTGGTGTCCTGTAGAGATGCTCTGTAGCTTGCACCACTTGTGGGTGCCAGTCCCAGCGACAAAGGCAGAGCTGTGCTCGACACAAACCCCCCTGGTGCCTGTTTCCAGTTCTCAAATCGGTTTGAAAGCTGACAGTTCCCTCTAAAATGCACTTTGTTGTTGCCAAAGAGGGGAACTAAAAAGCGAACAACTGCTGAAAGGCAGCTATTGTTCTTTTAAAATACGTGCAGCTTTTAATTAACTGAATGGAAAGGGCGAGCATTGGACACCACTTAATGCAGGCTCCTTCCTTCATCCCAGCTGAAACCCGGGAATGAGCCAGGTTTGGGACCTTGTTAATAAATATGCTGATCATTTCACACGGACTAAAATGAGGTCAAAAGGAAGTTTTAAAAACTTGCTGTTGGTATTTACTGGTACTGAATGATGTTAATTTTGGAAGGATTCACAGTCAGACCAGAAAAGGGAGGCATACATACAAATATGTCCTGTAGGAGCAGGGATGGGATGAATTTCACTCACACCTTCACAGATAAAAATCAGTCTGCAAGAAATATGTGTGTATAACTTGACTTCTGCTTTTACATTTAATATTTTGACTGTCTGCTCCTGCCCTCCTCCAACTTCACCTAGACTTCTGATGTTGAATTTGGACATTTTTTTAAGGCAGATTAAGACTTACTTTTTATTTTATTTTATGATCTTTAATCCATTAGGGGAAACTGTTATGATCTATGTCCAGTCAAAGCTGATGAAGACAGCAACAATTTGACTTGTGCACACTGAACAGGTGCAATTACCTGCCTTCTCCAAATTGATGGAGCAAGATTAAAAAAAAAAAATACTATAACAGCTGAGAAATTCCAAAAATACTAGCTCATGAACAGGGAGGAACTAAACTGAGGAGACACATTACTCATGGTGACTTGTTTGCTCAGAGAACTGCCGCAGGGTAAGACACAGACTATCCATTCCCAAATGAGAGTAATTGTTCAGAGAGGATTTCCTCCTTCCAGCAAGATCTGGAAATGTGTCTGTATGCCCTTAGACACAGACACAAATGTGTCTGTATACACCCAGGCAGAAATGCTCATTTCTTTGGGCATTTTTCACCCAAACCCAACTTCTGTCCTGCCGATGCTGCCAGCAGAGGTGGATGCAGGAGCCCCAGTAAGCAAGGCAGGAACCAACACCAGCAGTTGTTAAACAACACGACCACCTTCATTTCAGGCAACTCCCAGCTCAGCCCAGGTTTTCTCACTTCCAAACCCCTGGCCTTTCTGATGGCATGCCTGATGCTCTCTGGCTGTTTGTTGCCTGTCACAAGCAATAGACTTTCTTCTTGCATTTGCAAACTGACCTTTTTATTCCTTTATTCCTTCCACTATGCAAAACACAGCATCCACTGCGTGAGCCCCAAAATTCTTTTCTTGATCCAGAAGCAATTCCACATTCAGACTTTTCTTTCCTCTTGTTTCTTTCTATGAAGCACATAGCTGTTAGGAAATCCCCTTTGACTTTAGCTACATGTACTAATGCTTCTATACAGCAGGAATTGAAATTGATCTTTTTACTCAAAGTGATGCCTCTGACCGTCCCTCTTTGACAGAAATGGGCTTCAGCCAGAAATTTTCTATCCAGATGTAAACGTCCCTCAAAGTTTAGGAGCTCAGTTCCCGAGGGTGTTGTTTCAGTTTACTAACAGAAGCAAAGACATTTTCTGTCTGGTGGCTAACAACCTCTGTAAAAGTGCATTAAAGCCAGTGAGAGTTGCCCTATTAATTTTCAGCAAGCATCACCAGTATTCAGCTTGTAGGAGGCCTCCTGGTATGAAATGCATCAAGCACATCACTTTGTTTCTAGATTGAAACACAGAGTAAAATAAAGTACAAAATAAAGTAAAGGTAACATAATCCTACCATACAAGAAGTCTGGATTTTTCTCCTCTTGTTTTGTTTCTCTTTTGCTCCAAGTTCAGGATTATAAAATGCTTATATATCCTTTTCATCTGAGATAGATCTGTCCTTGACCACCTCAGTGGGGAGCCATTCCAAGAGTACCTAAACAGCATGTACTTCGACAGGTTTCTCCAGTGGAAATGGTTGGAAAGGTAAGTGTCACAAGATTTTTTTTTAAATAAAAATAAATTAAAATGTTTATTTTTACTTTCCATGCAAAGTCTATAGAATATGCTCAAAATCTGACAGTTGAGATAATGTTTGCTTCTACAGCTCAAGTGTTCGACCATTTAATGGCCTTGGGTACATTAAACATATTAGGTATGATTAATGTACATTCAGCAACTTCAGCTGTCTTTCTGTTTAGCTACCCTCTCAATGTGGTGACTTTTTGTCTGGACCAGTTGTCACTGTTATTAAATCACTCAAAAAACAGAAAAATGTGGCGTATAGGTCCTCTCACTGTATTTCTTGGCTGGACATTCCTGAGCACATTCAATAACCAGGCAGCCTTAGTGGGTATTAATTTGCAAGGAAAGGGGCTTGTGCCTTTCCCTTGTCAGGGAGTGCTGTAGCAGACGGTCACTGCTGGGTGACAGTGACCTTGAGCTGAGAGAAGCCCCATTTTCCACAAATGGAATTAATTACGGCGGATGAGTTAGGGCCGGATCCATGAGCGGTGAGTGTCAGCAGGACGCCTCCAGATCAAAGGAGCTGCCAGTTCCTCTCCCTGGAAAGCTACAAAGCTGCTGCTCAAGAGGGGTGGGCAGAGGGAAGAGCCATTTCATGCCAAGACATGCTCCACATGCCATCTTTACTGAGCCCAGCATTTACTCTTCCATTTCAATTAAAAAAACATTGGGTGATTCATCCCTAGCCAGGCTATTTCCTATCTATTTTCACATTTGGGATAAGGAATTTTCTGAAATGCTTTGAGGATTTTTTTTTTCTATTCCCCCAACATGTGTGACAAGCTGTTGGATATGCCTGGCTTAAGAAGCTGGGAGAATTGTTTTTAGGATTAGCAAAGAGGTGTTAGTAAGCATGGAATGATCAACAGCTCCTTCTGACAGCCTGCTGGCTGCAAAGGAGCAGTCACACAGTCCATTTATTCCAGGGACATTGCTGAACATGTAGTTATCACTACTAATTGTTGCTTTTAACCCCAAAAGCTTTTGCAGCAGCCTCGTGGAAAACTGAAAATAACATCTTTTCCTCTTCTAGTTTTGACTTTCTGCATACTATTCTTCCCCCACTTAGGAAAACAATAATGGGCATTAACGAAAGTATGCACTTTAGTATTTATTCCTCATTGTCATCAACCTCATCATCCCTGTGGTGGGAACAGCCACGTTACTGTGCTCCCTCTGCCGGCTGGCTGCCTGCCAGAGGGGAACAAGGATGACAGGAATATTCATATCCACTGCTAGGATCCTTGTAAAACCTTGGTGATGGAGTGGTGGATACAAAATGGGATCTCGCTGAACACAGAATTCTTCTTCTGTCATGTTATAAAACTTTTACAGTAGCAAAGTATAAGTTGGATGTAGAGTTGGAGCCGTTCTGGAAGAGCAGATTTTGTGGGAAGCCTGGGAGATTGTATAGGGATCATGTCAAGTGATTTTTAGGGAGCACTCTGTCCTCAGGGAGAGAATTATTTAACCTTAATTTGGCTCTTGCTCCTTTCTTGCCCATGATGCTCCCCCAGGAAGCAGGTAGCCCAGGGGGGTTGGACTGGCTTGGATCTCGTCTTCCCGCTCTCCCAGCCTGCAAATGACACATGAATCCACCTCTCCTGCTCCCAGGGTTGTTTCTGCCTTTGATTCACACAAGTTTCATGTTTTGTTTAAGACACCAGAAATATGTTCTGGTGGATTGAATTTCGAATCTCTTTCTCTCATCTTGCAGACCAAGCAAAGCAATGTGTTAGCCCATGCTATATATGTCATGGGAATTAATATCTTACTGGAAGATCTCAGGCTTCCTCTTTGCTTAACAAAGGCCAAAGCTGTTTAATGGAGATTCAGAACCCTCCTTGGTCCTAAGATGCTAGCAGAAATTATACTGATGACTCACTAATGTGTTGTATTTTATTACAGCTTAATATGTTGGAATTGAAAAGTTCAAGCCATACATAGTATTGAAGTAATGTAATTACATAATTATATATTACATTATATAATACGATTACCTTGAAATAATGGGATTATATAATATTTATCTATTTTGCTTTCCAAAAGTATGCTCTGAAATAAATAAATCACAGAGAGTGCATTAAATGTAGTGTGGTGGGGGTTTTATTTATTTATTTTATTTTCTTCCAGGCAACCAGTAACGAAAAACACGTTTCGGCAGTACAGGGTACTGGGGAAAGGCGGCTTTGGGGAGGTGAGTAATTCTGAAACTTTCTGTTAAGAGTGTTTCTTACTTTTTAGGCACTGCAGGTACAGGAGCCTGATGTGACGGAGGCTGATTTTCATTAATTGCTCACAGTTCTACTTAAACCCCTCATGACACTGTAATCTCAAAAGGACACTTTTGAGAGTTATTTTGTGTTCAGCTGTTGCATTCACAGTGGAACTGAGGTCACACCCTTATTTGTGTTTTCCTGGTGTCTGGAGGTGGCAGCAGAGGCAGAGGAGGTGCAGACTGAGAGATTACGATCTGCACAGACAAAAGGAGGTGGGAGAGGAAGCAGGCGGAGGAAAGTGAAATAATTAAACCAATATTCCACAGCAGGTTTGGAAACAGTAGTCAGTCCCCTGGCTGTCCCCGCCTAGGCCTGGCTCGCTAAGCCTCCGTCTCTGGCCTTAAAAGGACTAAATCAGAGGAGATGGTGAGGAGTAAAGTGCAGCCCAGACACAGCGTTTGCTTCGAATTACCCGGCAATTGTTCTGCTCAATTCGCAGGTCTGCGCCTGCCAAGTGCGAGCCACGGGGAAGATGTACGCCTGCAAGAGATTAGAGAAGAAGAGGATAAAGAAGAGGAAAGGCGAATCCATGGCGCTCAATGAGAAGCAGATTTTAGAAAAAGTCAATAGTCAGTTTGTAGTGAGTATTGAGCTCCGTGGCGCTCGGCTCCCTGCTCACCTGCTGAGCGCTGTTCTGGTTGAATCCAGTGCCTCCTCCCTCTCCTGCTCCTGGAAAGGTGCTGGAAGCTGAATCCCTTTGCTTTGCACCTTAGGCCTGCTCCATGTACCTTTGCCGAGTCTCATTTTAGTCTCTGGTCCATGAGAAACGCAGCAGTCAAGGGGCCTGTGCCTGCCCCTTGAGAACACGAGATGTTTTGCAGCCTTGCCTTGCATCACAGCTGCATCAGGCTGAGCTATTCTTATCCAGCGTGGTTACCTGAATTCCCAGGGTCTGGGAGAGAGGTGCTTGGAGGAGACTGAAGGAGATTCAACCCAAACAGACCAGATGAGATTGGCTTGTAGAAGCATCTAAGCAGTGAAGTGGAGCTGGTCCGCCTGATACAGGGCTCTCCTGAGTCGCACCAGCTCTTGTGCCTCCTTTAAAACTTGCCTTAGATTAAAAAAAATAATAAAAAGAGAGAGGCGTTACCTCAGCATGTGTCATATTCTTTATGCTTATTTCAGGAAACACTGTGTGTACAACAGATGCAAGATGCTTACTTACCTCTGGCAGAAGCCAAGAGGATGGCACGTATTTAAAAGTGATGGGTAGATTTTGGCTGGTCTCATTTTTCCTTGGGCACCCACCAGAGCCTCTCAGGGATGATGCTGACCTTCATGTCTCCGTGATGGTCCGTTTGATCACCCTGGGACTGGGATATCTGGGCCTTCCAGGGAACTCACTGAGATGCAAAACAGTGCAGCAGGAGGTGTAGATTCCCTTGATTGCTAAGATTTCTCATACATGGGAAAATATGCCTGGAATCAGTATGTTTGTCCAGCTCCTGAAGCCGTCTGAGCCTTGAGGGTTTCTGACGATAAATAGGCTGGATTCCACAAATCAATCTGTAAAATCCTAACATCTGATTTTTCTGTACTTCTAAAACGTATGTTTGCCATTGTAAGAAAGCCCATTGACCGAATTCAGTCAATGTACTTTTTTCATTTTCTGGAGAAAATCTTTCATGAAACGCTAGCACTTCCTTCTTAGCAACCATCTGAACTGTCACAACTGTGCTACAAATGTTTTTCTAGGTCAATTTAGCCTATGCCTATGAAACAAAGGACGCACTGTGTTTAGTTCTGACCATAATGAACGGAGGTGACCTGAAGTTTCATATCTACAACATGGGAAACCCAGGCTTCGAGGAGGAAAGAGCTTTGTTTTATGCAGCAGAGATTCTTTGTGGCTTGGAAGACCTACACAGAGAGAATACTGTGTACAGGTAAGCACTCTCTAGAGTCTTAGGATGTCTTTTGTGGGTAGGAAAGAATTGCCTGCATCCTCCCTTCTCACTGTGGTGCTGTACAGCTGAGAGGCCTGAGTGCTTTGGCTGAAATTTCGCAGAGCCCTGTGTAAATACAGCATGATACAGTAATCATGGAAGAAAGCAGTTGCTTCCCTAAGTACGTCCTGTCTAAATTGTACAGAACAAGCACAAAGCTCCCCAAACCCTACCTCAGTGTGCACTGGGCGACATAAGAAAATGATGGAAGTTCCTTTAAAGGGATTTCATTAAGGAATCTCGTTCCTAGTTGGGATGAAATGGAGATCATTCCATCCAAGCCTCTACTTTAATTAGTTAGATTATATTGCGTGAGGGGCTGCAGCACGTCAGATGTGGCAAAACTTCTCTCGCGGAGGGTGAGAGGTGTCTGAGACACAGGGCATGGATTTACACTGGTGTGATTAGCTAGATGGGATCATGGCGATCCTGGCGTGCCAGCCATGGAAGGGGGCCCTTTCCCAGCCACACAACAGAGCCGTCCTGCTGGCAGCATCCCACCATCCATGGGTGCAGCCAGCGGGCACAGCACTGCCCGGCGCCGCCGCTTCCAGGAGGGCAGATCCCAAGTTCTCAGCTTCCAGTTTGGCTTACAGCTCTACACAAGCGCTTTTCCAGGGCAGGCTGGATAAGCAGGCAGATTGCAGACAGAGTTCTTGTGGCTCCACGAGGATTTATTTTTTTTAATCAACAGCCACTGTAGTTGTAAACAACAGTTGATGTTTGTCTTCATCATCCCAGCTTGTGAAATCATCGTTGCTGGCATTCACAGCAGAAGAGGGCCTGCAAATTGATGAAAGAACTTCCAAGGGCAATGATTAATAGACAATAAGATGCTATTTTTAAAAGCCAAGCCATGCTTTAAATCATTTGATATGGCTGTGTGTAATATGTGTGATGCGTATGCTTGTATGCATAGAAATTGCAATATTGTTGTTCCTTGGAGGAGATCTCTAACAAACTGCCACTCGGTTGTCTTAGATCTTGCTAGCTGGCACACAGAGGGCAGACAGATAACATGCTGATTTAGTTGGTGCTCACCCAAGAAGGAGGTTTTTTCTTTCCCCAAGGAACAAAATGGTACTAAGTGTTTAATGTCAACTGAAAAATCAAATTGTGAGTGAAGTGTCTGGCTTCCCTTTTCCCTTAGAAAACCTCCTACCACATTTTAAAACATTTTACGAGGTAATAGAGTGTTTCACAATCACATTTTATTGAAAAAAAAAGACTTGTGGTAAAATGCCATACTAATGCCATTTTCTAATAGAACAAATCAGATCTGGCCACCTAAAATAGTGTGTGGCTCTGAGAGAAATGGCACCTACTTCCTTAAGCAGTAGTTTTCATGCTATTCTTAAAAGAGCTGCTACTTTACACCTCAGATGGCACATTCATTTTGGTGATGAATGATACTAGATCCTTGTAGGTGACATTTTCTAGCAGTATTTCAGGAGCATCTGCAGAGACTCCTCATTTGTAATAGCACAGCGTGTTGTGGGACCCGTGAGAAGTGCTATATAGGTCAATAAAATATAGCAGCTAAATGCTACCGCTTTCTCAAGGCGAATAATTCATCACAAAACACTTATTCCTCAGACTTAACTTCATTTTCTATAAACAAAATGCTCCTGAGTAAATCACAGCGTTGGAAAATGCATCCCCATCTCCTGGGCCGCTGCTGACGCACGCTGCAGACGTGACCCGGGAGAACAACCAGGCTCAGAGTCAGATTTATCTCATTCAGAATTCCCTTGTCAAACATGGCACTCCTGTTACATTTCTCAACTGCACCATGTTAGTAAAGGTCAACGGGTTGGTTGTTAGTAGAAAGCAAATGTAAAAAGCTGCTGGTTCTCCTCAAATTATTTATATATATATATTTATATTGTTTATATTATGTATTTATATGTTTGATTTATATTTTATATATATGAAATACATATATATATGTATATATAACTTTTTTTTGTTTATATTTGGTTATTTGTATGGTTTTTTTTATATATAATGTTCTTTAATTTATTCTATAACCACGCCTGGAAGCTCCAGTCAGCATCAAGTTCACATTGTCCCAGGCATTGCACAAATACATGGTAAAGCCTTGTCCACAGTGATTAATTGAGTTGTTTAGGCTGTCCTGCACAGCCAAACAATTGCGTTTTGAGCATGGGCACAGTGCCAGCAGTTTATGTTTCAGTATGTTTGGGCAAGGCTGCTTTACAAATGGGAGGCTGGGCCTTTGGGAAGTAGCCTCGCGTGTCAGTGTGTCCACCAGGGAGTTGTATTCCTCCTGGACATTTCAGTCATGAACCTTTGGAAGTGCTGGCTGTGCAAAGGAAGCCAGCCTTGATCCTGAGGAACCAGAAGTCTGAAAACAGGAATGACAGCTTGTGTCTAGGAGGGGAGGAAAGCTTCCTCTAATTGCCCTAAATTGCAGAAGACTGTAAGGACTGAGCTGGTGTTCTCAGAGTCCTCGTGGGCTTTTTCTCATTCAAAGGCATTTCCCAAATTGCACACAAGATTCTTATCATTGGCCCCCATTTACAGTTTTAGGTGGGACTAATAACTGAGCAGATGATGAAGTAACTGATGAAGGCTTCAAGGAGTTCTTCAAGGAAATAGTTCTTACAGGATTTGGAAAACATTTTTAAAAATAAATAGGAGATGCCCTTGACTGTGTTGCTCCAGCATTGGAAACCTTCTGCTGATAGGCAGGGAAAACCTACAGTGGTATGTTAAACAAAATCACAGCTTCTCCTCAGCATTCAGCTGCTCTTCACATATTTCAGCATTGTTTATTTGAAAAGTAGGCTTGGTACCACGGGGCACTGGGTGAGGTTTATCTTGGAGGTCAAGAAGGTCTGAAGCAAGCAAGAATAGCAGATTATTCACAGCGCTCTGTGTTCCTGCTTGAAATAATAAATAGAAACAAGGCAAGTTTCAAAATTCCAGTCTTGGCATTGTCAAAACTATAAAATACCCCTCTCCATTTACAGGAAAATTCATGATACTGGGGTGGTACAGCTTGAGAGGTGGGGTGGGCTCCTGCCCAGGCTCTGTGCTCTGCCCTGTTCCCTGGTGCAAGGGTTTCTCTTGTCCATGCCCTCTCTTTGCTCTTTGCACAGAAATGCCTCTTGCTGGGAAGTTAACAGCACCAAGCTGGTTCACAGATGCAAGGAGGCCTTACAAAAAGAAGAGGCCAAGCACTGCTTGGATTTGCACCAGGCTAAACACTGTCTTCAGATAAAAGCCAGGGCATGATGTGGTGCATTGAAGCAATCCTGTTTTCCCTGCCTCACCCCGCCACTGGTGTCTCATTCAGGCTCCTGAGCCAGCACAGCCCAGTCCCGGGGCATGGCCCTTCTGGGACACTCCCAGCCCAGTATGTCCCTATCTCCCCTCTGACACCTCTGGCCCCATCTCCCGGGCTGGCTTCATTCCTACTCTGCAGGGAGAGGATGCACGAGCAGGATGGGAAAGAGCCTGCCTGGCTCCCACCTCAACAGCAGCCCAAGGATGGCAGCAGCTGCAAAGTTGTGCTGGGCTTTGGAAAGGTTTGAAAAACAGTCTTGGTCAAGGAGGGGACAGTGGGGCTGGCCTGGGAAGCATCTCAAAGCAGCAGCTGGTGGAGCAGGTTTTGTGCAGACAAACCTTTCAGAAGAATGATCTGCCAAGGCTCTGCTAAGTGTATGAAAACTGAGATTATTTACTTCAGAAGTTTATAACTTGCCCAGATTTGGGGTTTTTTTTGGTTTTTGTTTTTTTTTTTCAGGAACAGTACAAGGCACATCTTTGACATCAGATGACCACCTTGCCAATTTTCATGACATTTCTCCAAACCACACGGGCGCTAGAGTTTCACAGATGTTTGTAAGAAGAATCTTAATCTGGGCACAGCATTCCGCCCTCTGCCCCGCATTTTCCAAACTTGCCAAAATTACTGCACATGTGTACAAGTGCATGGACACACATTCACATATTTAGTCTGAGTCAGATGCCAGACATAGAAAATTTGAGCCCAACAGATTGCCATTTCCATTTTCACATGTAAATAAAGTATTTTAAAGCCTAAGATCTTTTTTTTCTTAAGATTTTATGACAGAAAACTTTGCAGAGATTTAGCAACACACAGGACTATAGGGGTTCATTTACAGGGCTTACAGGACTAGATGGGTGAGTCCATTATAGGGTAGATTAGGAACTAAAAGCTTGACTTAGTGAAAAATTGTAACTCCAGTTTAGAAAAAGACATATGGTTTCAGTCTATCTGTGAAGTGAGTTGTAAAAGGTTGTACTGGTTTCAGGAGTTCCTTGCTGTTTGAGTTGACACTCAGTTGGTTTATTACGAGTAATAAATGCACTCACGCTGTTGTATGGTTGTGTTATCAAAACCAGATTCATACCCATAACTGCTATCTTTCATTTCCAGAGATCTGAAGCCAGAAAATATCCTGCTGGATGATTATGGTAAGTCTCAGGGGTTTACAGAGATGCTTTCACAGTAAAGTAGATTAAGTTAGTTTTAGGATAAATACTGCACAAAGACAAATAATGCTCTGAAGTGATTAAGAGGCTCAGCATACACTAATATTCCTGTCTTGGGGTGGGTGAGCTGCTGGAGCTCGGTGCACAGATGGAAGGAGGCAGCCGTGCCCTCAGCAGGGGCTGTTCTCGAGAGCGCGGCGTTGCTGGGGCTCTCTGCCTTTCATCATTGTTTTTCCATCCTTCTTGTTGCAAGGCTGATGCAACACAAAGGGAGCTCTTAATTTCTAAATCTGTGCTTCGCTCTCCGTTTTTGAAAGTCCTTTCATCCTCTGCTGAGCCAAGTCTGGTTTTATGCAAACCCAGGTACCCGTTCGTTGCTGAAGGCAACGATAATCAAATCTCGTGCTGACTTGCAGACCAGATGTAGCCTCTTCAGCCATCACAGAGTTATGGAACTGTGTCAGCCCATCCATCCTCTGTGATCAGTTCAAGATACTTCTCCACAGCATGCTTCTCTCTTGCCTTTTTTCATTGGTTTTAAAATACCTAATACAATCCACTCTGGTCCACAGCCTCACTGTTTACATTTATTTCACTGCATTGTAGTGCCCTTAATGATTCCTCTTTTCCATATCAATGAAACTGCTCCAATTCAGTGATTCAGAACACTTTTCTTAAAATGTCTGAGCAGTAAATTGCAGGAATATTTTAGCAATGACCACAGTTGTGGGTTTTGGACTAATTTGGGTCAGGTTTTATATCTGCTTTGTGTTGTTTTGTTTCTTTTTTCCTTCCAGGCCATATTAGAATATCTGACTTGGGTCTAGCTGTTAAAATCCCCGAGGGTGAATCAATCCGTGGAAGAGTGGGAACAGTAGGGTATATGGGTAAGTCTTCCACAGCTTGTCTTTTTAAAAATTTGCTGAGATTAATTGAGTTTTAGAGATACTTCTGCCAAGTAAGCTTAAGAAAAAAAAAAAATGTTCACATTCAGCTGGGTCCAGTTCTGTGCAACAACTCCCACAGAAATCCTGATAGTGGAAATCAGAAGAGGGTGAAAAGATGGGCCTCTACAGCTCTCAGTGAGGCTGGTCTATAACCTTAAATCAGCAAAGAGAATTGAAACGGGAGACAACAACTGAGATTCTAGTGATTTTAACCTAGATTTATCTTAGGAAGGTTATGTACCAAAATAAGTTTCTTTCTAGTTGCTGCTTTGTATAAGAGTTAGAATGTATTTGTAAGGTTATGATAAAATGTGTAAGTCCACACCTATGGTCATCTTGACCAGGGTCATCTTGAGTTTTCCTCTATGTGCAGGGGAGGCTGCACAAAAGATGAGTAGAGATTTGTACATTGGTAAAAAAAAAACCTCACTCCCTTGTTTAGCTAGATCTGTTTTCTAAATTCAATGTAATTATTTTCATGCATTCTCTGGGTGGGCATATTTCTTGGAGTAAAAATTGCTTATGCTTATTTGACTGAATAGAAACTAGCTGATGTGAGCCACTGTTACACCATATGGAGACTTTAATGACATGAAAGCAAGCAAATCAGTTGTCATGTCTAAATTTTGTTATCTCAGTGTAAGTTTGCGTGCACACTAAGGCTCTGTGCTCGTGAGCACGTGCGGATGTGTGTTTGTACCCGTGCATGGAGGTGAGGGTGCCTGCAAGGCAGTGACTATCTGCCCAAAAGCATTGTGTGGGGTTGCAACACAAAATTAATGGATTGGGGGTTTCTTTAAGGGGGAAAATGAAAAGCTATAAATTGACCGAAGAGACAGAATTTGCATTTGAAGAAATGTCACGGCTGTTTACAGGATGTGTGTTTGCATTTCATTTCTTCCCTAAACTGAGAAATCTGGAGGAACTCTTAAGATTAGGTCTCTGCTTAATATTTAGATCCAACTTCTTTCTGTGCCTTTTTTTTTTTCAATTGGACTGAGTTGGTAGAGAAGTCAGAAGACAGCATGCACAAGGCATGTAGCATGTAGAGAGAACACCATGGCATGTAGCATGCTGCATTTCCTGTAATGCCATCAGCTGAAATCAGGAGGTATTTTTGTATTTTACCCACCATTCTCTGTGCACGTGTATTCAGTCACCAAAATGAAACTTCTAGGCATTTAAGTGTTTTGGCTGTGTAAATACCAAGCATTTCCACAAGGCATCTCACTCTTCCCCACAGCTCCAGAGGTGTTGAACAACCAGAGATACACACTCAGCCCTGACTACTGGGGGCTAGGCTGTCTCATTTATGAAATGATTGCTGGGCAATCACCATTCCGTGGAAGGAAAGAGAAGGTGAAGAGGGAAGAAGTGGACAGAAGAGTGCTTGAGACAGAAGAGGTGTACTCCCATAAGTTCTCTGAGGAGGCCAAGTCCATCTGTAAAATGGTAAGGGGCTGGAAGGCCCAGCGGGGCAGCGTCATTAACGAGCTGTGTCTGACACGGTCTGAGCAGTAACAGGCTACCATAGACGGGCTGCAGAAACAAGGACTAACCAAGCTCATCTGTGGATGGGATGACTGCATTCTCTGTTCTCTTCAAACTGTGTTTATTTGGGCTTGTTTCTCCATGAGATTCATCACAGTCATCCTGAGCCCTCTCCAAAGTTTTATGGCCAGGGAAGCGGTATCTATTCTCATGAGACTTGGAATGTTAGTTTGCAGTCAAGAATGCATTTCTGTCTTTTATAACCTTGTAGAAAAAAATAAGAAGGACTTGATGATGCAAGAATCTGATTGTCTCCTGCAAGGAACTGCAAACCCCATGCTTCCATTGTCTTTGGTGAGAGCTGGGGGTAAGCAGGACAAAGATTATGCAATGAAATTATTGTGACACTCAAATGTTGTCCCAGCCCATCTCACTAACTTTGTTAGCAGCTTTTCCCCCGGGGTGCCAGGGTATCCAGCTTTTCTTAATACTGTTGAGCTGTTCTTTAAAATGTTTTCTCACTCTTTCAGCTGGGAGTCATTTTTGTAGCACAATAGCCATGTCTGACAATGGAAATCCTCAATCCCCCTGAGAAATCTCAAAGCTGTGTCTGAATTCATCAATGTCTTGTTGACATCCATCTTTAGAAGGCTGAATTGTGATTTGGAAAAGGATGTGGCCTTTTTCTTGATGTTGTTTGCTAACGGGTGAAGTCTCCTTTGGGGACAATGACATATCTGTGTTTGCTGGTAGAGGGAGAACGAAGGGGAGGAAAGGTCAACAAATAGGTAGGGAGAGTTCAACCAATGTCTTGTGCAACAGGCAAGCAAAGAGCAGATCCACAGCACTCTGGTTGGCTGGCTGCATGAAGAGACGCTGAAGTCTCCTTGCAAAATAATAATGGTAGCACTGCCAAGTATCATGCCTGGAAGTCATTAACTCACAGTGCACCAAATCATTCCCAAATCCTGGCAGTGGTAATTAACTGACATCACTCTTGATAGATGCTCCCGGCCATTTGCTGCCCTTAATTGGCGATGCAGAGCCCGCAGTGAAGCCGACACGGGAGGATCAGGGGCAGCCATGGGCTCTCACAGACCATCCCATGTGCCCCAACAGGCTGCCTTGTCTTCTCAGGTAGCATCTCAGCTCCCACCAGGTGAGGAGCAGCATCTGCTGGAGTGGCAAAGAATTTGTGTGTGTCCTGCTGTTAATCTGAAATGGAGATGTGAGGCAAAAATTTTAGCTTGCTGCTTGAGGCACAGAATCAGAACAGTTTGGGTTGAAAGGGACCTTTAAAGATCACCTAGTCCAACTCCCCTTTTCTGGCTGACGTACCTGTAGAAGCCCTTCTTGTTACTCTTTATGTCCCTTGCATATAACAGAATGAGCATATACTTTGAAAATAACCATGAGAACCTAAAGCTGAGAAGAATTAAATGTAGCATTGATGGGATAGTGCTGTAAATGACCTACCACACTCCCAGGGGAGCAGACAGTCATCACACTGTAGTGGTCATTTTCATCTTCCAGACGTGGAGACTATGGTTTCAGGGAGTTGGGACCTCAGGAGATCATCTAGTTCATTCTCTTGCCTCAGGGAAGCATGGACTATATATAAATTATATTATTCCTGGAAACTGATCACTGCTGCTTCCCTGTCCAATCACGTGGCATGTTTATTGAGGAGGTTTGTGCAAACTATTAATGGATCCAAAGATAATCTTTCCCTTTCTGAGCATTAATATCTTAAGGCAGGAAGAGTCTTAGTCCTGATACTGAGTGTGATGGTTTGTGGTTTCCCATCCGAAAGTAATTTATTTTATCAAGTGATGTTTTTAAAAAAAAATCCATTATTCAAACATATTTTCTCAAATTCTTTTTGCTTTTTATATTGAAAGCCAGAACTTTGTTGCTTTGCATCAGCATCTTAACAAGGAAACAAAAGAATAATAAAGTACCCATCCTATCAGCAAAAGGAAGCAAAAAGTTGCAATACATAAAGCTCTGAGCTTGAGCCTTCACCAAGATCCAACACAAAAGGCTTTCCCATAGTGGACTCTTCAGGGCAGGAGTGAGGAAATGTTTCCCACCATGTTGCCCAGCCTTCTCTTTAGAGCTTACTCCATGAACTAATAGCATCACCACCAGGAAATACATTGTCTTTATTCATTTACTCATATGCAACCCCTCTAGTGTCACCCCACGTCAGCCTTCCCCTCCTGGATGTTTGTGCCCTTTTGCGTTTTTGCAGGCACATATCATAGCTCCCATTAATCATCATCTATCCCATATTTCCATGTTTCATTTTGTAAGTAATTTCCCATAAATCAGACCTCATTTTGGACTGAAACAGAGATGAATAACAAATAATTAGGAACAGGGGCAGCTGGCTTTCTGGGAAGCTCCCCAACCCATAGTTCCCATATAACATAGCTGCTCCTGGTGTGTTTTTTCTGTGAAAAAAATCCAGTCTTTCTAGGAAATGCTCCGTGTTTGTTGTTGTTGTGCCTTGTACTTCATTGATGTACATGCGTGTTTTCCCTGACAAGTGCAGTCATGCATCCAAAGATGTGACTTGAAGTGCATTCAAGTCAGCAGTGTTGGATGGGCCCACATTGCTGTGCTCCTCTGTCACTCTGTCAGTGCCCTGCTTGTCTGCATTTCCCACAGACTTGTCTTCCCTGATGCCTTTCATCCCTGCAACTCCCATTTTCCTCTACACAAGGGATCTCTGATGGGAGGGTGTAAGGAAGACAGAGCCGAACTCTTGGTTTGGTGTCTCGTAACAGGACAGGAGGCGAGGGAAACAAACTGAGACACAGGAGCAGTTCAGTTCCCTCTGAACACTGGGAAACATTTTTCCATGGTGAGGGTAGCCAAATACTGGAACAGGTTACCTAGAGAGGCTGTGTAGTCTCCACACTTGGAGATACCCGAAGCCCAGCTGGACAAGGCCTGGACCAGCCTGCTGTAGGAGACTCTGCTTTGAGCAGAGGGATTGGACTAGACGTTGTCCAGACATGCCTTCCATGCCTCAGCTGTTCCATGTTTCTGATCTCCATTCCCTTTTCAAAGTGCCTCCCAAACCAACTAAAAGATAATGGATTCTTTTTTCCTTAAAAGCGATTTTTTCCTGTTCCTCATTCACCATCAGGACCTCTGTCATCATACAGCTACTCCTGCCTGCTTCCATCCCTCATTTCTGCTTGATTTTCCATGGAAATCAATATTATGACCCCTTAAAGTTAGTAAGTTTATCAGTGTCCAAGGATAACTGCTCTTCTATCTCTCTTCTCTCGTTTGGTAATTGACCGTAGTATTGCTTTTCTACTCTCTAAAAATTGCTTAAAATAGTATGTTTACTTCAGTGTCAGGGCTGAACTTTATCTAGGTGATTTCTTAAACTGCTTGATCAGCTGGGTCAATGGACATGGTTTTAGCATTCCCCTTGTCTCCTTTCATGAGCAACATTTTTTTGTTTCCCTTACTCTGTAATTTTAAGAGTAACATCTTAGGACTTGGAATTATTTATTACATGGTATGATCTGGATATGAACTGACGGATCACATGAACATAAAGCAGCACTTTGGGGACTTTTGGCTTTTTTTAGCAATCCTCACAACAGTTGTTTCTTTTTGTAAAGGAAACAAAACAAAGTCATGGAAAAAAGTCTCAGACACTGCAGAGTTTGAATTCCCAGTGGGGATCAAATGAGTGACATGAAAGTATCAAAGAGCTCTTTATATCAAGTTCTTGATGTAACTTCACTGCTGCTACTCAGGACTCTCTCTGAAAGTCCTGTTCTAGTTGTGCTCTGCCCATGAACTCTGTATACAGACTAAACCCTGAATGTCTAGTGTCATCTGGAACACAAAGCTCTGCTGTTTGGCATCAACTTCATGCATGGTTGGGTGGCCCAGGCCATCTCCACATTTGAAACTCTGTGAATTATCTGCAGGCTCTACAGTAGAACTACATTTGAATTATGTTCGATGGGGTCCCTTGCACTGCTGTCCCAGGAGGGCTTGTCATCAGCCTGATGGAGTTGCTTTTGTTCTGCTCTCTATTCATATTAAATAAACCCTTTAAAGCTGAATTAAACAAAAGTGTAGAGATGACTCAAAACATACCGTTGTTACCTCTAGTTTTGTTTCCATGTCAGATTCCCAAATGAGATGCATATTTCAGTCTCTTGCACGGGTTTGATACTGCAGAAAGCTTCTGGGGCTGCAGGAAATGGTAGAAGACTGATTATTCCTTGGAGAAAGGAAGGATTTTCCCCTTTGGAAAGTATTCTAGTCCATGCTATGTCTTGATATCCACAACAGAAGCCAGGAAGAAAGTCTGGTTTCACCTGCTGCTGTCTCTAGAGCTGGCTGCATCTACAGCTTTTCAAGTTCCATTTATTTACTACATTTTTCTCCATTGTGACTCTCCTGGGACTCTCAAGAGACTGGCAGGTGCTCCCCTGCAGCGGGGTTTTGCAGGAGAATCCTCTCCTTTCTGTGGTCTCTCAGTCCCAGCCTATTCCCAGTGGCCTGTTCCTTTTTGTGTCTTTCAGCCAGCGGTGGCCAGCCACCCACAACCAACTGCATTCATGCTCCAGGAACTTCCTTTTTGCATCTGAAGTTACTGAATACTCCCTTGTTTGTCATGGAGGAGCCCAGGAATCCCCAGGCAGCCTTTTTCTATCCTCAGCTACCCTTTTCTCTGACCACTCCAAACACTGGCAGCCTGACAAGGGTAAATTCACAGATCAGCTTGGTCTCCCCAGTTAGTCCGAAATCCACACTGCAGAGATGGGAAGTAACCCCCTTTTCATCCCTTCAGAGCTGACTTGAGAGCAGAGACTGCAGAGGTCTCCTATATCATCTCCAGGCAAGCCCAAATCTATCTCTTCCTACCACCACTTGCTTCTCAGCTGTTCCTGAAAGGTCCAAGGTATCATTTCTAAAAGTATATCAGAGCCATGGCTACTAAAAATGGCCTTTCTGCCTTCAGATTCTTCTTTCCAGCTGTCAGGAAAGTCCTACTGACATGAGAATGAAAGATTAAAAGAACTTTTGATTTCTTTACCCAACCAGAATAGAGCAAGCCTGATTCTGACTGGAAATTCCAAAGCGACCTTCTTCACATAGGCTACCGCACGTAACTGTTGGGGTTAATAAAACCCTAAATAACCCTCACAACAAAAATCCTAGTCTCGGGACCATGAGAACTCAAAGTCTAATGCAATGATTTGAAAGCAAAGCATCCCTCTTTCCTTCTAGCCAGGGAAAGCAAAGTCCAGAGAAGTGCTCTGAGAAAGATCTTCTGCAGTGAGCCAGATGGATGTGGTACAGTATCATGTGAATCTGTGTGCTCAGAGAATGGCAAGGCATGGAGATGTTTCCTCAAGTTTTTTCACCTTTGTGGATCAGCCACTTGTGGTGATCTGTCAGCCCAGGTGTCACCACCTAGAGAGCATCAGAGGCAGAGGAAAGTGTGGGGAAGAAAGGAATGTTGCTATTTGGAAGCTGAAAGTTGCTATTGTGGCCAGCACCAGTGGCTTTAAACCCGTTCCTCTGACCATTCAGTCTCCTGCTATTGCTGCTGCTGAGGCAGAAAGACCTGAGCAGAAAACTCCTATGTCCACAAACCCCTTCACCACCATTTCTGGCTTGGCTGCTGCCACTGCAGCTTGCTCAGGACCGGCTGGAGGGTGGCCTCTGCCCACACGGGGCACACGGATTGCCAAAGCCATTTGCCATCTCAGGCTGGAAATGAGGCCCCCAGCAACACAGAAGCAGAACTGAGGTGGCTGTTGGAAGTCAGATAAGAAAATCACCAATGCCCAGATGGTAGCAATGCCCAGTGGTAGCGGAGTGTTCAGAGAAGCCTAAAGAGCTGTGGCACTGTAAACCCCTGATGAGGACAAGAAACCCCAGCTCTAGCCAGGCACCAGAGGAAAGATCACAACATAACATTAGCAACAAACAATTATTTCCAAGTTCACCCTCGGTGAGATGATGTGGCTGAGGCAGCAGCCCAGGCAGAAGGTGCTGGGGCACACGAGCCCCGAGCTAAGCCCACAAGCAGCATCTCCAGGCAGCCTTGCCGCAGCGGGGAGCCTGCCTGGCTCCCGGTCCTGCTCCTGCAGGGCTGCACCCGGGAACACGGGACTCCTCCCCAGCCTTCCCAAAGGTGTTTGCATCCTGTCATCCGCAGCTGGGACGGTCCCGGGGATGTTCCCGCGGGCTCGGTGCCTGCCCGGGCTCAGAGAACCCAACCCAGCCCCTGCCCTGCCTGGTGCCGAGCCCCCCGGGGGCTTCGCTGATGCTTTCCGTGCCATTACCGTGCACAGCCCACTCGGGCGGGGGCGAGGGGCGAGCGCTGCTTCCCGGCCCGGCTGCGGGGCAGCAAAGCCGGGGGCAGAGGCGGAGGAGCGACGGGAGCCTTCCCATCCCCTGTGCTCCGGGGAAAGCCCCCGGCCCCGCTCCTGGCCCCTTCCCGGAGCAGCGACCGCCGCCCGACCCCGCCGCGCTGCCCTTTCCTCTGCTGCCTCCCGGTGGCACCGCCCGAGCGGCTCAGGAGCACTGGTGGAACCGCAGACAGGTTTGTGTGGAAGGGATCTTAAA
Source organism: Rhagologus leucostigma (assembly GCA_013397725.1). Lineage (NCBI taxonomy): Eukaryota > Metazoa > Chordata > Aves > Passeriformes > Rhagologus > Rhagologus leucostigma. Next base: position 2,582,173 of record VZTD01005736.1, read on the forward strand.
CACCATCCAGTCTAACCCTCTGCCATGGGCAAGGACACCTTCCACTGGACCAGGTTGCTCCAAGTCCTGTCCAGCCTGGAGCTGAACACCTCCAGGGATGGGGCATCCACGACTTCTCTGGGCAACCTGTGCCAGGACCTCATCACCCTCACAGGGAAGAATTTCTTCCATATATCCCATCTAAACCTGCCCTCTTTCAGTTTAAAGCCATTCCCCCTTGTCCATGTTGTGACATGCTCTTATCCAAGGTCCCTCTCCAAACGTCTTGCGCTGGAAGGTGCTACAGAGTCTCCCCTATGAATATCACAGTGTTTCTGTTCATGGACTTGCTTGTCTGATAGACCAAAGATGCTGAGTTCAGTTGATGTCCATTGGTACCCAGGAAACAGGCAGGATTTGCTGTAGCGGGTAGAGGTGGTGCAATGCTGCCCTTCTCTGACTCTGAAAGCAAACAAGGCAGAACTGAGGATACTTACTGGGCACTGGCTCTGTGGATGGAACACCCCGTGAGTTCAGCAGAGATAAGCCCGTGAGTATAAAGGGTTAGTTCAGTGTGTCGTGTGGTGCACTGGAATGTAGTGCAATAGGTGAGGGAAATACAATTTGGTATTTGTTTTTTTCCTAAGCACCTGTTCTTCTGAGGGAAAATTATTCTTACAAGAGTAACACAAAAATAAAGAAAGAATTGAGACAAAGCACATGGAACTTACGAGTGTGCATCTGTATGTTTTTAGGGTATGTCAGGCCTCCTCTTGAAAGTGTTCACTGAAAGCAGGCGAAAGAAATGGTCTTTATTTTGACTGTAAATACTTTACAGTAGGTGATTTTCAGAGGATTTCACCAGCATGTAGAGCAGTGCAGTCCTAATCCATTTAACTTCAGCTTTTAAGTAACAGCAGTTGCAACTCCCCTCTGTACTTCCCTCTGGGCACATTCGAAAACAAGTGGAGATAAAAATATCTTTGTGGAGCTCTTGCTTTTCTGACACCCTCACCATTCCTCTCGGCACGTTTCAGCTCCTCACCAAAGACGTGAAGCAGAGGCTGGGATGTCAAGGGGAAGGCGCAGCAGAAGTGAAGAGACACCCCTTTTTCAAGAGCATGAATTTCAAGAGGTTAGAAGCAGGAATGCTGGATCCTCCCTTTGTGCCTGATGTAAGTATGATAGCAAGAACCTCCCGTGGCCTCTTTCAAGAGGTTTGTTTCTAAAATAGCTCCTCTCTCTCAGGGCTGTCATCGCTCCCTGCATGGGTAGCTACCCTAGGAAGGTGTGATAAGTGGCAGGGCTGGAGTGGGGAGGCTGGGAGGAAGAGGAGAGAGGGCTCTGTGGGCATGTGGATGCAGGGTGGGTGGAACTCCATGCAGGCTGGTAATCTGGGACTTGATTCATTCCCACTCCTTTTACCACAGCCTGCCTATATGACACCGGAGGCACTGGGAACCTTTGTATTTCCTTATCCACAGTATTACTGTGAAAATCAGTGTGCTCAGGACCAGGTGGTGCTTGGGACAATCAGCAGTGAAAGCCACGTGTGCATACAGGTTTACGGAGTCGAAACCAGAATTACAAAGTCCAGAGCTCTGTGGAGCTGGATCATCGTGAGAACAGTTGTTTGTTACAGAGAGTCCGAGCCAGGCTCAGCTGTCAAGTGTCACCTCAAGCAGAGAAGGTGACTTGGACCTGAAGGAGCATTTGGAGCTTTTTAGTGTTCATGGGGCATGGAACCCAACACCGAGTCCTTACTCAGGTTTACGCCCCAGGCTCACACAGACTGAAAGTCTTTGTTGCATTGGCAACAACAAAACTTTTTCCACCCTTTTGTGGTATAGGTTTCTAGCCCAGTGCTCAGAGTTATCTGATTATTTCCCTCCTGCAGGGCTCTCCTTCTGGCTGGAGCTTCTATCCTTAAAGTCCCCATATGGTTCTAAGTAAACACTGCCATTTTAACATATTAAGGAAAGTAACATCTTGGCAGCTCCCATTCCCCTTGCTGCAAGCTCCACCAAACCAAAGTGGTTTGAACGCTACAAAAGTTTACTTTAGTTGCTCTGGTTTTGCTTTACATTTTACTATGCGGCCTAGTTACTCCTGCCAATTAGCCCGTGGTGTTACGACCTGCTCTAGTGGGAAGAAATAAGAGACAAGCTACTATTTCTTTCTGATGTAGAAAATTGTAAAATTCCGGGCTCAAGTTTGGGATCCGCCAGAATGTGTAAAAACTGTGGCATGTGAGGCCTAGAAGGCACCTCTTAGAGATGTATTTTCAAAAGCTAAGGCACATAAATTTTTATGGCAATTTATTGGGAACTCAAGATCTCCCCTAATTTAATATATTTGGCACTTCATCCGTAGATTTCCCAGTCTTTACTGAAGTCAGCTGAATCGCCCAAAGCTATATAGCCAATGGCAGAGGTTGTTACCCAAACCGTGTCTCTCCATCCTCTTCTACATTACTGCATCTCCACAAAAATGTTGTGGATTGCAGCTGTCAGGAATGCAGAGGGATAGGGCCTTCAGCAAATAGGACTTCTGTCAGGAGTCAGCTCGATTTGTTCGGTCACAGTGCTCAGAACTAGACAAAGTACTGCACAGTTGGACCCCAGGCTGTGCAGTCCTGGTACCACGTATAGACAGTAGGATTCGACACGTGCTGGGGTTCAGCAGGTCGGGCTGGTCCCACAAGCCACCCCTCAGTTATCCCTGCACATCAAAGGGCGGCTGTGCCGTTGATGGGAAGTCTCTGGGCGCACGCACTGCCTTTGACGGGTAGCCAGTGATGGCTCTTTCTGCTTCCCTGGGGCTGAGTGCTGGAACATGAGCTGAAAGTTGCGTCACTGCAAAGAGTTTTGTCTCTGTCATCCCAGAAAATTAAGTAGTTCAAAAAGGCAAAGCCATTTGGCTGTTGCTTTGAAGAAATGCAGCCGAGTTAAAAGAGTTAATAGAGGTAATTCTGGGTGGCTTCCAGCAGCTGAGTTATTAATAAAAACAATGGGAAAAATGCCAAGCCTCCTCTGTTTTCTTTAGCAATTAGGATACATTCCTTTAAACTTCTAAGCTGCAAACTCCACAGCTATCTGGGCAGGAGGGCACTTCTATCTGAGGCCTCTTTTCAGAGCTCTCTCCAGTGTGCCACTCGTAGACATTCTGGTTTTCTGTTGTTCCTTCTCTAAATGAAAAGACTACTGAAGGGTTCAGTTTTTCTTTTCTGGTTCTTTCTGTCCTTTTCCTCTCACCTCTTAGCCAGATGGTACAGGGATGACTAAAACCCATTTTGGCTGATGCTTTAAGGACTTCAGAATAGGAAGCTTAATGTGCTTAAAGTGAAGTCAGCCTTTGATGATAAACATGCGGGCAGAGCAAGTCTGGAGAAGGAGGATGCAGACACACACTTGTTAGACATTCTCACTTGACTGAGTCTGTGAATGAAAGCACATGGTCCGACTCAGAAATATTTTTCCTCTTGTCATTTCTCCTTTTTTTCCTGCTGACATAGCCCAGAGCAGTGTACTGCAAGGATGTGTTAGACATCGAGCAGTTCTCCACAGTGAAAGGAGTTAACCTGGACCAAACAGATGACGATTTCTATTCCAAGTTTTCCACAGGATCAGTGTCTATTCCATGGCAAAATGAGGTAAGGATGTATCACAGCAAAATTACTGCAATAAACCCCGTAACACAGATGGTTTAAGAGGAGCTCTATGTTTCCAGTAATATATAGCTACTGGATAACTTGCCAGACTCTAATGCTTTCATGAGTTACAAATGGCCTCTTTCAAGATCTGTAATGTACCACAGATGTCAGGTTCAGGTGACTGTATCTGTTGGCTCCGTGTATTTGTGTAAATTGGCAAGGATCCTACCGTACTTCCTCCTCGTGGATTTCTACAGAGGTGTTTCGACAGCTCTCAGGACCTGCTGTGGTACAGTTGGAAGTCCCAACAGAAGGATCCTCCACTGGTGACCCTGATCTCACCCATTGTCTGCAGTAGTCCCAGCTGCAGCAGTTAACTCTGGACCCTGAACTCCTCCATCATTTCCATATCTGGGTCTTTATTTCTGTTTGATATCAAAACACGGCCAACAGCGGATTTCAGAATCCAACTCTAAGTCAAGCAGCAGATCCGCTTGGGCAGAGGGGTGCCAATAACTGGGATTCTGTAAGTGTGCCTGTCTTTGCCTGATATTCTCCACAATGCTAAAGAAAAGAACAGAAAGTTTTGTGGGGCAGCTTCTGACAAGTCTGATGTGCAAACACACAGAGCAGCCAGCCTCTGTTTTTCATACACTCTATTTGCCCTCTATGGACACCAGCAGGAATCCAACTGTTAACTCTCCTCACACACTGCTGACTTTGAACAACCTAGCACTACTGGAATTTATTTAGTGCAGATGAATAATTCCTTTTTTTCTCTCTCACTGTGTTCCACTAGATGATAGAAACAGAGTGCTTCAAGGAGCTGAATGTATTTGGACCAAATGGTACTATTTCACCAGACCTAAACAAAAGCTACCCCCCAGAGCCACCCAAGAAAGGATTGCTACAGAGAATATTTAAGCGACAGGTGAGATCTTTTATGATGAAGACCAGGAAACTCCTGTAGATGCCCAATTTCACAGCCCTATTCTGGTGGTATTTCTGCTAGGAGAAAGGCAGTGCATCTTAGAGAGGGCTCTCACAGTTACCTCCGTGTCCCAGGTTTTTCATCTACCTTGTGTGATATTTTTTTGCCACCAGCAGTTACAGTGTTGCTCATGAGTTTTGTTTCCAGCAGCTGAAAACTTCTTACCCGAACTGTTTTTCAGTGGTATGCTGAAATGCATTTTGAAACTGTTCTATGGTTTTAAGAAGTTCCTTGTGGAAATCCTTGATTTATGTGTTTAAAAAAAAAAAAGAAAATGCAGATTTTGAGGGAGGCAGTCATGGCAGGAAACCAAGCCATTAGAGAAGAGAGCAGCCCAGATAAAATGTGATGTGCAGCTTTCATGAGGCACCGTGGCACCACTTGCAAATGTCAATAACATTCTTAGACTGGTCTATTTCTGTAGGGTTAAAACCATGCCTGAGCATTGGCAGGTATCCTCTGTATTAGTCAGATTTAGCAGATACTGACATTTCACAGTGAATTGGTTTGGCTCCTGGAGCTCGAGTGAGTCTTCTTTGCTTCATTCCTCAAGAACTGCCATGGTTCTGCTGACCTAGAAAGACTACAGGTAAGAAAAGGAAGAATATTTTGCATCTGAAGATCTTAAAAAAAAATCTTGCAGTCCAGTCAGTACCACAAAATGAACAGTGTTGGATTAAAAAAAAAAAAGTGACATATTTTGGAAATCTAATTGTCATTGTCTTCCTCTTCCCACAGCATCAGAACAATTCAAAGAGTTCTCCAAATTCAAAGGCCAGTTTAAATCACCACATAAATTCAAATCACGTAAGTTCAAACTCCACTGGAAGCAGCTAGTTCCAGCTCAGTCCTATGAAACAACGTGTTGCATCCTTCCACTATAATCTCTGGAGCTTCTGTGGATGAGAGAGCCTCCACCGTTGAGTGAGAAAAGAAAATATGGATCTCCCAAAATGGAGATTTTCTATCCATTCCTTCCAGTGGAGCCTCACATTTTAAGAAGAAATTTCCACTCAGGTCTGTTTCTGGAGGTGGCACTCAAGACTGTGTGAATCAAATTTGTCTCTTTAGAACATTGCAATAGAAATTCAATGAACATGACTACTTGCACGTATTTAAATAGCATCATACTAGAACTGAATTTTGTCTTTATTATTTTTAAAGAAAAGTTTTGTAAATTTCTCTATTGTCTCAGTTTACATTTTGTACATTTGTATTTAAATGAAAGTCAGACTTTGGAGGTGTATATTTTCCAAGCAGCAGCTGTAAAGCCATGTGTTTTAAGACATTTTTTTAAAAGAAACAAAATGTGACTCAAGACTTCCAGAGCCTCAAACGAGAAATCATTCTTTTTAGCAATTCTAGAAAATTCTTCATAAATCACTTTATCAGACGGGGGTTTATTGACATGCATTTTTATGGAACAGTTTATTCTTAATTATTTTACATCTGTATATTTGGTTTACAGCAACACTGCATACATTTCTCCTCTTCATTAGTTTGTAATGTCTTGCATTAAATGCTAAAAGACAAGATTTTGATGCATTCAAGAATGCTACTTGCTATGCTGAAGGTTTGTGATGTCTTGGGACCAGCACAGCTGAGATTTGCACTTATTTATGTTGTTATTCCATCAAAGGCTTTTTAGTTAAAAAAGGGAGCCCTGTCTTAAGCTCTTTTCCTTCACTAGTTTTTGTGCTGTTTCTAACGACAGATAGAACAAAGCTGAGGGAGAGGTCACCAGGAAAGCAAATGTCCATTTATTTTTCTAGGATAAATAGATAGGATTTTCAAACCTGCACCTGCTGAAATGAGAGCAAAACTCAAGTGTTCTCCATGCTGCAGTCAAAAGCCCAAGGCCTTTCCGCAGCTGCCCATATCCAAGAGGCAGCAGGAGAGAAGTTCAGCAGTCTGGTTTGTGCCAGCCGTGAGATTCGTGACAGCTTTGTAGAGCTGAGCTGTGGAGGTTCAGAGTGGGATCTGAGCTGCTTTGGGGCAGTAGCAGAACCTGCAGGCTGTGTCTGCACTCAAAATACTTCCATGTGTCATGCAAACACCCCCAACACATCCCTTCAGTTAAATCCTCAACTGAATAAAATGCCAGTATGAAATAATAACTCCCACTTCCAGCTCCGTCATTCTTTGTTCAGGATCCTTTAACCATTGGCAAAAACGCTGTCCCCTCTAGGATAAACAGGATCAGGCAGGATCAGTAGGAGTACCTCAGGTGTCAGAATCATGCTCTTCTCAAGTATTTCACTGTTATTGTTCAGAACACCAGATCAAAAATATGGTTACTTCCCTTCCACAGGAATTGGAAAACCTTTGTGGCCCCAGGTGCAGGCAGGATCTCTGCAGCCTAGAGTGTTCTGTGAAGTGTGTTGGATCCCCGTGCTCTTTACAATGTTGGCTAGACTGTACTGATGATTTTACACCTCTGGGTCGTCAGGAACATCTGAAGGCCACCCTGGTGTGTCTAAAATCCTGTTAGACAGTAGTGCAGCTATCCCAGGGCCCAAGGAAGCGATGTTCCAGTGGGAGTCATAATAGCCAAAATTCATTAGACTGCCATGTGTATGTTCTCTGTGGCCAGTGCTGAGGGGGAAGAAGATGGGGGTTAGTAGTGGCAAATCCCTGAGTGAGAAAGACACAGGAATGTCACAGTAAAGCAGCTTGAAGTCATGAGAGAGAGGGACAGAACAGGGACTTGCATAGAGCAGCTATAGAGAAAAGTCAAGGAAAGGAGATGAGGCTACAGCCAGTCTCCCATGTCAGATGGAGGCATTGCAGATCGTACAGAAGATGCAAGATTTTAGAGATGTTAATAATTTGGCATGTGAAGACTTAAGTTTTCATTCTTCACCATCTCCCAGTATGGAGAAATAACAGCAAACCCCTTCCTGAAAGATGGTGGACAAATTGCAAGGATTGATGGCAGCTGGCCTTGTACCTTTCAGATGCTACCAGCCTTAACTAATGGTGGATGAGGTTTTAGCAACAACAGTGAATGACAGCGTTTGTGCCTTGTCCTGCTCTCCTTTCAGCCAGGACAGTCCTCGCTCAGCAGCTCTAGGACTCTGGCAGTGGGCACTTAGGGACAGTGCAAAGCCCTGGAAGGATGGGAGGAATCATTCTCTCTGGATGCCTGGAGGACATTATGCTAGGGTTGGATATCCTGAATCCTCGAGATAGCCTGGAGAAGGATGCTTATGAGCACCTGAAAGCATCAAGCGTGGGATGGAGTCCCTCTGGATCCCACCTCCTTGGAGCAGAGAGAGAGGAAGGAGAGAGACAGAAAACAACACCAGCTGAGGGAGATTTCATGCCACATCTCTCCAGTGTCTCTGTCCTGTCTGACAAACTACATGCAGTATTACCATGCTGGGGCAGCAGAACCTTTTAGCACTCAGCCCTGGAAGACTTAAAATCCATCAGAAGTGCTACTGAACAGTCCTAGGGATCTTCTTGTCACGGTTTGCCTACAACAACAAAACCTGCAGGATTTCTTGTTTATTGCTTCTTTTTTCTGTTGGGATTTTTTTCAAATTTTTTCAGTTTACCTTGCACTCAAAGCTGGAGTAGGAGCACAGTCCTCACACTTCCACTGCGTGACCAGGTGCAATTTGGGCCCAGAACTCAGGGCTGAAGCCCTGTTAAGGCAGTGCCCTGCGCAGCCAGGCTTCCACAGGCCATCGGCTCTGTGGACTCAAACCGAAAAACCACTGGGAACTCTGAAAAAAACTTACAGCTTCATCATACAACCTTGGAGAGCATTTGCAAGGACATTTTTAGTATTTTGATTCCGGGTGAGTTTTGACATGGGTTTGCACATGACAAAAGAGTGGAAAGGAGTAGTTCTGTAATAGCTTTCCAGACTGATTCATTTTCTCTATCTCCTTTTCAGTTGTCATCCAAATTCTTTCCAAAAAAATGTATATGCTCAGATCTGGTTGCTTGTTTTAAATAGACAGATGAGCAAACTTAGCTCTTTTTAAGAATCAGAAATCTTTTGCAATCTGATCCTGAATTATGCAAGCGTGTCTTTTATTTTTAAATCTTTGTTGAGTAGTCTGATGAACACTAATTAGTTGACAGACTTTCACGAGTCAGGTGTTTGCTATTCATTTTCTACAGTGTCTCCAAGTTCACTTGAGTCTTGTAGCATTTTTTCTTACTGTTGGATGAGAGGCTTTTTTTAAACAAAGGAATAATGAAGGAAAAAAAAAAAACAAACTCATAGATGTGCACTCTTGACCTGGATTATCTAAAAAGAGATTTTTCACGAGGTGGCCATGACTCAGATGTTGTTTCTGAACAAAAACCTGCTTGTGAAGCTCGGAAAGGTGTGAAGATAATCAAACCAAACAGGTAGTGGAGATCAAACTGAGTGTTAGGGAGCTGCAGGATTCAATATCGCAGTGTTCAGCTGGCCCTGCTGATGAGGGACTCCTGGTTCCTGCCAGTCCAGAGACATAACAGCTCTCCATAAAAACAGCTTGATACTGCCTCGATTTGCAGTCACCCCAGAAACTATGGCTGAGAGTGCCATCAGCAGTAGGAATCAAACTTGGCTGACCCAGTAAAGCATCTGATTTGAAGACACTGGTTCTTAAGCGACACTGGTTCTTGTGGCGTTCACATGAAGACACTTCCTCTGGTTTTAGATTGGCGATAAATAGTTATGAGGAAAGGAACAAAATAACTTTCATTGGTTGAAAATTTCATTCACCCAGACCTCAGGATCCAGCGTGAATTCTTTGCTCACATTTCAAATCCAGTGGACCTTTTTCAGTGGTGATGCCTCAAACTAAAAAAACCAACAGGAAACCGACCTGTAATAGTGGTAAAACCCCGGGCAGGATGAGGAAGACACACAAGCTGTGAGCTCTGGAGGGCAGTGTGTAAGGTCCCACTTGGCAGAATCTTCAGCAAGGGTGCAGTGGCAGCTGGTACCACACTGCTGCGCGTTCTTCCTTGGGTCATGGTGTGTTGCTCAGAGTTTCTTCAGTGACCTGGGAGCTGCACACACAAGGCCGTGTTGCACAGAGGGTCTGGCGCATGGCTCAAAGACAGCGTTGTCCCTTCTGAGGGTCAGAGGGAACAGCTGGATGAAGCAATTGGGAATCCCCCCAGCCTGCATGGACAGCATCACCCAGGTCTGTGCATCCCAGCCTCAGTCAGGAGCTCCCTGCCAAGGCTTTTCTGAAAGAGCAATAAATGCACATCCCTACAGCACAGCTGCTGCTTCTCACCAACATCCATGGAACAGGAACTGGCTCCACTGTGGACGGGATGTGGGTGTTTTCACCTCTGCTCCATGATTAGTTATGATCATTATTTTGTTCCGTTCGTATCTGTAATACACTTAAGTCGCTCAGTGCAGAGGAGATCATTCATCAGGCATTTCCCATATAATCTTTGGAAAGATTGGATTTTTCTTTGGAAGAACATCCTTTCTGTCTCTTGGCATGTGGACCGTCTTCCATCACGTGGAAGCCTGCAGGAGCTCTAGAAGTCCGTACTTAAAGGCTCTCCTGCCCAAGGATGGTCCCAGTCTGTCTCAGGCTGCAGGGAGCTACATTTGGCAGTGAGTTTTGGAAGAATCGGTCTGTTCGGTGGCTCCATGGAAAACAGGAGATTCCAGAGCTGTCTATCTCAAGCCTTTCACAAATATGACCTTTAACTTAAAGTACTACTAATGATTTAGAGTAAGGACAATAATTACTGACACCCTCATGCTAAAGTTAAGAGAAAGTCTGCATCAGTTTAAAACAGCTCTTCTCTTTTGTGTGCTGGGCAGGACACACTTTGTTTTATACTAAATAATATTGGAGTGCTGGCTGGTAATTATGGTCTTTCCTTAAATGCAAAAACCAAAAAGATAAAGAAATTGGTTCTGAGAATTTTTGAATTACTTCCTTTAGGGAAAATAAAAAATTTCATTGAAGAAGGTGAAAGTCAACCATATGCTACAGTATTCTACGCTGACCTCCCCCAAATGTCTCTGTGATAATACAAATACAATCTGCTGCAGTTGGATCAGCTAAGCTGGTGTACTGACAAATGGGCTTTATGAAAGAAACAATTATAAACAGATTGCTGCCTATTCATTAACATGAATATTACTGCTGGCACATATGTATTCTCCTTGGTTTATGTACTGGAGCCAGGAGTCATGGTTTGTATTCCTATTCTGACTGTTTTTCTTCACTGCCCTGGGCAAACCTCTGTTTTCCCATTCTCAGACATGGAGGGATGCTCTCTGTCTGTCAATAGAAAGCGCTTTGGAGTCGGTGCATAAACCAGATCAATATCAACTCTTTGTATTATTATTTAAATGAAATAGGCTTAGTATAGCTGCTCTTATTTACATGACTAGTGAGACGACTCTCCTAAATTAGGACTCTTTTTATTATTGCTTTGTCTTAGTTCCTTGGAGATACTGAAACAGAACGCACTGCACTTCTGTAAGGCATCTCCAGCAGACAAAGAGGTGACAGTGCAAATGTTTAAGTATTCATTTCTCGCTGAAGAGCTGGCCAGTAATTGTGGCGTTCACATGAAGACACTTCCTCTGTTTTTAGATTGGTGATAAATAGTTATGAGGAAAGGAACAAAATAACTTTCATTGGTTGAAAATTTTTGGCCAAGCCTGCAAAGGATTCCCGAGGTACCAAGTGAGTGAGGTGCTGTGTGAAGTCCCAGAGATGGATCTGTGGCAGACGGGGTCTGGAAACAAAAGAGGCAACATGCCTGGGGTCAGTGGGCTCTGAAGGGCAACTCCAGGTTTTCTGGAGTGGTCCTGTAGAGAAGACTCACTCCCAGAGAAGAAACATCTCAGGTAGTGGCTGGATGGCAAATGTGTTTTCCTTTCTCATCACCCCACGTGCAGCTGTTAGATATGTTAATTAGCAAGCTCAAACGAGTTGTTTCATGTGTATTGAATGCGGTCTCCCTTAATTGCATTTCTTTTAAACACTGGACACTCTTCTAAAAGACTGAACATTTTAGCCTTTTGAAGCTGAAAGCTGTAAAAACTTTATTTTGTGTTTCTGAGCAATGTAGATAGACCTAAAGATTTCATGAACTATCATGTGGTTGCCCATATCTGACTAATAACTAAATTGTAAAATTGCAGTTTCATATTAGGGTTAGTCTTTTCACCTGCTTTAAAAATTAAAAATCATATTTGGTATATAAACACACACAGAATATCCTTCTGACTGAATTTCAAGAGCATATCCAGGAGTAAATGTTTTTAAGCACTTCTAATACTGTAGTCTATAAGAGGAGCAGACACTTCTAAAGCAATGTTAAAAGTTGTCTTTCATAACTGAGTCAGCAGATCATTTTTGTAATAAACTAAAGCAAGTGTTCTCAATTAGAAGAGCTAGTGGCTGTTGGTATTGTACAAAAAAAAAATCATTCTAATATCCAGAGGGTTAGGGGTGGGGAGGGTCTGTTTGGTTTTGTTTCTCTTTCCAGGGAGATCTTTAACATTGTTTGATGAAGCTAGTTTCATTTTAAGATTGTTACTGAAGATAAAGGCTTCTGTGTTCTATGGCTGCTTGGATTCTTCGTACATAATGTCCTAGTAATGTCACAGTGCTGCTGTATTTAGATCAAACCACTGTTTTGATTGGGTTTTTTGGCTTTTTTTTTTTTTAAATAAATTCCTTAATTTAAATAAATGAAAACTATATGTTTTGCTTTAATGAGGCATGAAATCAGAGATTCCTCAGGTCCTTGGGATCCTGAAGATGGTTACAGTGAGAGTGGGGTGCAGCCCATCTCTTCCTGGATGCTTTTGTGGCTTCATGTGTTTTGTATCACAACTTTGTGGAGGCTGATGGAACCAAAAACCAGCCTGAGGTTGTACCTCACTTTGTGCAGGTTCAGGTTCTCGTCTGAAATCCGGTTGCATTTCCCCTGAGACCTCCCTCCCCTGGCTCCCACCCTCGCCTCCCCAGCCTCCCTCTGCACCGTCAGCCAACGCAGTTTTTGCAGCCTCAGAGGTAAGGTCAGGGAGAGGGGGACAAAATCACAGCAGGGACACGGGCTTCAGAAGGCATGGACTGTGCTTTTAAGTGAAGTGAGCACTGCCTGATTTATGAGGCCCTACGGAGGACTTTGCCTAAGCTCCAGTCAGACAGAGAGAATGTATTTACAGAGGGAAAACAACAACCAACCAAGGGTGCTGTTCAGTGTTCCACACAGGAAGATCTAAAACAGAGATAAAGAGTGGCTGCAAAATCACCAGCAGGAGAGTGATGATGCACTGCTTTTTCTTTAAGACGGGAAAGAAGAATTTTTCAAAGAGGCATAAAGAATATTTTTATGAGACTACTAATGGCAAGCAGTGTCTGCATCAAATTTCCTGACAGAACATTGAGAAAACAGATTATCTGCATGAAAGAAGCAGCTACATCCAACAGCTAAACTCAATAAAACCTAAGGTAATAGACTATATAAATTCAGGTCATGCATATTATCACTTTCCAAACAAACCCAAGCCGTTTTTTCACAAGGTTTTAACAGTCTGAGAGGCTGTGAGATGAAATTTTATTTCTTAACAGCTCTTGGTGGTTTGGTTTTTTTTTTTTTCCTCTCTGTAACTTCGTGTCTTTTCTGTGCAGCAGCATCTAGATATGTTCCCTCTCGGGAGATCTAATCTTCTTAGACTTTTCCACTGTCTCTGACATGGGATGCGCAGCTTCTCAGAGGAAAGTCATGACACTGTTTTGAAGGAAATCCAATTTAAAAAGCACGTCAACTTTTTTAATTCCTCAGGGTGCTTTACAGATGAAAAATACCATAAATGGGCCTGACTGTGCAATTTCAGATCTATGGGGTTCTTCTGGGGGAGGAAACACTGCAAGTTTTTTGCCAAGTCAGAGTCTATTTCTTGGGGGTTTTGAAATTCTGTTTCACATTTGGTATTCAGTAAAAGTAAAAAATAAAATAAAAATACGGCCTGTTAAAAACTGCTTTTCTGAATTGTCTTGAGTGGAGAAGAGGAACTGCCCAGAGGCTGAACAGCTTGAATAGCCCATTTACAGATGCTTGGGTAAATCACAGAACCATAGAACCATTATGGCTGGAAAAGACTTCCAAGATCATCAGGTCCAGTGTTTGACCAAACACCACCTTGTCCACTAAACCATAGCATTAAGTCATTTCTGGCACACTTCCAAGGATTATGGCTCCACCACCCTCTCTGGGCAACCCATTCCAATGCCTGACCACTCTTTCAGTGAAGAAAATACCTGGTTTTCTGGGTTTATCTTTAATTAAGAGTTTATTGCTGCTGATTTTTTTCTTAAGGAAACTTTGTTTTCCTTTGCTGTCAGCGAACGTCAGTCACACCCTAACAGTGCAAGTCTCCACATACCTCTGTTAATTTAAATGGCAGAGGTCTGCAGAGAGGCTCAGGATGCTCCAGACCTGCTGATCTGGGGTTATTGCAGTGTGACAGTCATTAAAACATCAGGAGAAAAAAGGCAGGCAGTTTGCCTCTTCTGAAAAGCTTGTAGATCGGAAATGACTTGCAAAACCAGACTTCAAAAGGACACATTCAAGTGTGCGAAGCCACATGTTTAAGAAATGAAAGAATTAAGGTTGCCTGTGTCCCATTAATACTGTTCCTTTCCCCTCATGCACTGTTATTATTATGCCCTCACATAATACCATGTTATTATTACGCATTCACTCCTAGAGGAGAAACTAACCTCTGGCAAACTCACAATGAAAACCAGATGCATCCTTTCAATGGCATCTGCTAATGCATTATGGGTTTCAGACTTTCTTTTAAACCTTAAAAAAAATAAAAATAAAAATATTTTCCTGCAGAGAAAATCTCACCTAATTGGCTGCTCCCTCCTTTTGCAGCAGGAAGGCAACTGGGAATTCTGAAAAATTCGTTTGGCCTAAGTCTTCAGTGCTTTCTCCCACACACAAAAGACTGGGAGCTCTCAGCATCCCATCTCAGTTCCCTTAGATTATCTTGATCCCAGGATGGGGAAAAGGATGTGGAATGAGTTTTATGTTTCCCTTCCCTTTTTTGAGGGGTAACTCTTGGTTGTTTCCTGAGGGAACTGGCGGAGGGATGTGAGAGGTTCCTTAATCTGCCCTCCCATTTCCACATATCTTCAGAGTCTGAAAGACACAAACGTGAGGCCCAAGAGCTGAGGAGGCAAAGCAGAAGAAATATTTGTGCAAATAGGTGCTGTGAAGAAGGAAAATAGGACCTGCAGAAGGGACAAGACACACCTTGAGGCAAGTTTCACCAGGGCTGAAGAAACGGGAGGAACAAGGAGGGAAAAGTGATGGAAAGGATTCCAGTCAGCACTGGAAGGGATTAGGTGTAGCCAGGGGCATGGCTTGCTTGTTAACTCGCATTAAAATAAGTCTGAAAGCAGAGAGAGAAACATCAATTCAAACCACAACTGTAATGAGGAATTTATTGCTGATGACACCACAGGCAGTAATAGATCTTTCTGGAAGCTTAAAATCATTGCCTCATTTTGGGTCTGATATTCACTGTGGAATTAAACATTGACATTTCCCATAGTAAAAAGATCCAGCTGCAGCTGACATTTTATACTTACATGACCACGATAAACATTAAAATACAATAAACAATTTGAAGTTCAGATTACATTAGGAATTCACTATGTGGTTCTTGTATTTACAGTAGGAAAGAGGGAAGGAGCCTTCTTTCATACTTAATTCCATCAGTCTAACTTAAATCTAGCATTTTTTCCTCTTTGCTCTTGCAGTGGTTTTTGAGTCAAAGGTTTTTGAGTCTGCAAATGAAACCATAATAGCTGATCATATTTAAAAGTAGATCTTATGTCTGTGTTTGCTTCTTCATGCATAAAACTCATCCACCTGGTAATTACATGTGGCAACGAGTGAAAATCAGTAATTTCTTATCAACTATTTGCATCTGTGTCAGACATAAGTCACAGTAAACACAAATTAGTTGAGCCACGGTGCCATGATAAAAGCAAGAGGCTTAAAACAAGCAAAATAACGAGGGAGAATACAACATTCCTTCTTCAGATTAACACAAACTGCACAGCAGGAAACAAGCTGCTCCTCTGACACTAATCACCTTTTTTGAAGGCAACTTAAGCATTCTAGTAATGCATCATGTATTTAGAGCACTGCTATAAGCTGCACCTATGGCTCAATCATGCTGATTCTTTGCAGAAAATAATCAAAAACAAATATATGCAATATTAATCAAGAACAGTCCCAAAACAAGCACCTTTCTGCATCAGAGGGGAGTGATATATACGAGCTAGAATCAGAATGGTGCTGAACAGGAACAACTCTTCCTGGGTTCTAGGACTGCACGAAAATCTGTAACCAGCTCCAGTATCACTTCTTTTGCACAAGTGCTTCTAGAGGAGCAGTGATATGCATTGTCAAAAGATCCAAGAAGTCACCCGTGTTGAGCCTTAGGACATTTCGGGTTTCCTTTTGATCCTGACACTCGATCACTCCCTTGCTGTGCTGGTTTGCTGAGCTGCAGGACTCCTCACCCTCCTTGCCATGGCCCATCACCAGCACAGCGCCGCAGCTGCTCCTGCGCCGAAACCCTCTCCGGGCCAGGAATGGGGTCTGGTTCTTATCTGCCTTTGTTTTCCTGTTGGACCTCTTGCTTTCGTAGTTCCCCAGCTCCCTCAGCCTCTCGTTGAAATACTCCTGCAAAGGTTTGTCCTGGAAGCCAGTGCTGGTGGTCTGGTGGCCTTTCAAGCAGCCTCCCGAGGAGCTCCCCAGGGAATGGACTAACGAGGCTCTCCTCGGGAAGTAATTGAGTTGTGGTGAGGAGTTCTTCCCTCTTCCCAGATCCTGGAAAATTTGGTTGAAGGCTGGATTTCCCAAATAATTTTTTGATAACTGTTTTAAATAGAGAGGGAGGGAGAGGCAGGATTGAGGGCAGAAGGAACAAGGAAATCTGAATTAAAATATGCTGGCTTCAATAGAAAACGGATCTAAGGTATAAGGTTCCATACAGTAATCAGCTGTTAGACAGTGTTTGAGATTCTTAATCCAAATTCCCTGAAGACCAAACAGTTTGGTACCAATCCTCTCTGGAACAGAAGTCCATTGAGGTAATGTTAATGCTGAGCACTTTTACCTCCAGCTGACTGTGATGGACTGCCACAATTTTGTGTTGCCTCTGTGAAAATCTAACTTTTTGAAATAATTTCTCACTTGTCTGTATTAACAGAACTTTGGGTTTATCCCTTTCAAATCCCATTAGCTTGTAGCTGCTGTTTCCCAAGGCAAAACTTGATCCCACTTCTAAGAGATACTTCTTCCCCCCTTCTTTAATCCTAGGTAACTGCTGAACTGCAGTGTAGTTTTACAAGAATTGCAATTTTCACGTACAATATATTTCTACATCTTATAACTATGATGTTGATTATAATTATTATTATTATTGTTGTTGTTGTTGTTGTTATTAGCATAGATACACATAATTTTTTCTCCTCCTTTCCCATTACAGGATGCCTCTCCCCTTTCTAGCCAGCCAAATTAATACTCAAGTTATTTAAATAGTAAAGAAAGACCTGGTCCAGCCCCCATTGATACACTTGGGTGTCTTTAGGTTGATTTCAGGAGAGCATCCATGCTGCGAGTCCTTTTATTGACTGGGAGATAAAATTTTGGTAGAAACTCACCATGTAAAAGGTTGCCTTTCCACAGTTTAATGTCCCCTGGGTTTTCAAAGTCACTGCTCTGCCATTTCCACCTTTCTCACAGGTACTCCAAGACACCGTGGCCTGTCTCAGCTACCAGGAGCAACAGCTGGTTTCTGTACAGCAAGTTAGGCCAGACCATGGCTTTTTCTCTGAAAACCTTAGCAGTTTGGCTTGAGAGAAGAACTGTTTTATATTATATTACTGTTTCAAATCAATAAAAAGAAAGACTATACTGTACGTAGATGACAGCCACAGCGGGGTCGTGGAACATTTTGCAATCATTTATTACGCCTGACAATGCCTTTGGTATGAAAAAAAAAGCCATCACTCATGCAGTTTTTGACAATCTCTAATTAAGTCTAGATACTCGCTCTGGGTCCAGCCACAAATCTGGTTTGAGAGCCCAGCAACGTCTCAGTAGGGCACTCCATCATCAGTCCCTGGCACGCTGCCTGCTCGTAATGAATGAAAAACATTGAGCTCAAATGAGGAATAGTGGGTTGGACATGCCATGTAAACTGAAAAGCAATCAAGGTTTTGATCTCCCACTATTCCATCACACTTCATTCTGGAAGGGACCCAGCAAATCTGATGTCCCTGCCTAGAGTGGTTGTACTTTTGGAATAAGTTAGGTAATTGAAGAACACTAAAACCTGACCGAAGCAGTCTTCCTAACTCAAACTTTTTAAAATGGTTTAAAAAACAAAATCAACCCAAAAATAATAATCAACTTTAGAATGCAGCAGAATAAAAGTCTTTCAAGTTAAGTTTTTTGATACCCAGCCACAGCTCAGACTTTATTACCATATCAAACATCAGCTTTCCAGAACATAAGGGAATTATTCATCCTGCAGAAGAATAGGTAGCAGTCACCATATATTGCAAAGAGAGTTTTGGCACACAAACCTTGACATCCTGGAAGCCTGGATATTCTGGAATGATGGGCAAGGCACACTTGCTAACACTGTTTGACCACTCTCGTTTCACCATCCTACGAGAGCAACTGCAGCTCCTGGAGAGAGGGGATTGCCCCAGCTCAGGTGGATTTTCAGCAACACCGAGTGGTTTGCAGTGTTTTATGTAGCAAGTTCTCAGGCACAGCATCGAGGCAGGCCCTTCCATTTCAGCAGGATCCGGAGGAGTTTGGAAGCAATGTGTATTCCAGAATAACTCTCTCTCCCAGTTTTCCTCTAATGCAGAATCTGGTACCAGAGAGTCCCTCGACAACCTGCAGTGCCAGCAGACACCAGCACCAACAGCTCCCAGCAGTATCACAGCCAGGGGATGCCTTTGCTGAGGTCTGAAACCCCCAAACCATTAATGCTGCTTTTATCCTCTGAGAGCTCCTCACAGAAGGCCAGCAGATCTGAACCAAGAGCGCAAAGGGTTCAGGTGAGGGGGGAATTTGCAGGGATTACAGAGTCTCCCACCGTCATCTCAGACAGCCTGATGTGGCTGCTGACGCGGCAGCAATTACAGAAGATCAACAGCCACACGCAGGAGTCGTCACTCAGCCTATTTGGAGCAGGCAGATCACTGCCCTTGTGACTGACCAGGGATCCCTGACACCAAAACACTCAGGGCTTCAGCTCAGCGAGGCAAAAGGTGAATTAAGTCAACACAGTGAGCCAACAGTTCAGGAAAAAACAGTGTAGGAAGCTGCAATAAAAAATTCCTCCCAAGAAATCCTATGCGGCTTGGCTTCCTCGGTGTGGTTGGAGATGGGCTACAGCCCTAGAGATCTGGGGAGATCCAAACTGCCTCGCTGTTTGTGTCAGGAGAGGGATGCTCTGCCTTTGAGCAGCCCAGCACCAGTGCAAGTTTGGCAAGAGACCACGGAAACAGCAGGACTCCTTTCAGCCGAAGCTGAGCAAATGCTCCCAGCAAGAAGCCAGAGCTGCCCTGAGCAGCTTACAACCCACGTATCGCAGAGGAAGGGCAGCCAGGGAAGCAGCTCCAGAGTTTTGGTTTGGAGATACGTTGGTGGTATCGTCTGCTGGAAACAGATGAATGCGTGTAGTTGCAACTGTTGGCACATCATGAGCTCTGGCAGCACAGGGCTCCTTATTGCCCCCAGTGACAGGGGACACCTCCTGTCGCTGGGAGGGCAGCACATCCATTCCCTGCCCCACTGGGGCCAGTTTGCATGCAGAGCTTTGGCACTGAGGGATGAATTGACTCTTCGCCAGCACACACTGTGGAGTAATCACTGTGCTCACTGGTGCTTGTGGAAGGAATACAGACGGGATTTGCAATCCCCTCACCCTCCAGGGCTTCTAGCTTATTCGAGGTATTCATAAATGTTTGCCCACTCTGAATACGTTCATGCAAATATTTGCGGGTGTCCTGGATGAGCTGGAGATCCTTATCAATCCAGGGTATCCATAAACATTTGCATGCACGTATTCAGAGCCCCGACTGTGAACTAAAGAGCTTTGGATGCGATCCATGAGACCATCAGCTGGATTCAGGTCAGTGCTTTAGGCTGTCTGGCAGATGGCAGCAGGGCAGGCTCAGGGCAGGAGCCTCAAGAGCAACACCCCCCTGGCTGCTGGACCAGCAGGTCAGGAGTGAGAGAGGAGTGAGGCAGGAGCCCACAGAAACACTTCCACCCAGCGCTTCTCTATCCAGCTGCAAGGGTGCAACACTCCTTTCTTTATCAGCTCTGGCATTTTTTCATTTGAGGGTAAAACAATTCTCAGGCAGAGAACGAAACTCTGCGTGTGAGTGGCTGTTGCAGCTACACCCTCACCAGCCCTCACGGGTCAGGGTCTGTGTCCACAGCTCCGTATGAGCCACGCGCAGATTCAAATACTAGGCTGACGGTAACAATTTGCATGTAGAGATGTGACGATGCTCACAAAGTAGTGGAACTGGGAGTCATCCCTGCTGCAGCCCTGATTGTTTGCAGTATTTCATGTAGAAATACAGTGTGGCCTTGCTGGGAGTACCTGAGAAAAATTTTTAAAAAGCATTAAAAAAGATTTCCTGGCAACGTGTTTTCACCTAAAAGGCTTTCCTTGTCCCGTTTGGTAGAAAAAGAAAAAAAGTATTAATTTTTTTACTGTTCATCCGTCAAAGATTTTTTAGACACTCCCTGAGCCACAGTCGTTTTGGGGATATGTTCTGGCAAACCCGGATCAGTAAGTCCCTGTGGACAAGCAGGAGATGGGTTTTATCTGCAAGTCTTCAGACCAGGTCACTGCCTCCAGGTCTAAATGCCTTCAGGCGTGTAGAGACAGAGCAATCGGCGCCGCAGAAGTGCCTTACCCTGCCAAGGGGGACAGAGAACAGCACCAGCAGGAGCCCAACTGATTTCACTGGCGAGAGAGAGTTCTTTTGTTTCGCAGACCGAGGTACTCGTGGTGCTGCCCACACTCAGACAAGTGAGAGCTGTGTGACATAGCTGCCGCTCACACGGTTGGCCACACGCAAAGAGTTCCCTCTTTCCATTTAAACCTTCAGCCTAAAACCTCTCATTATCGAAACCCTGTTCTCCCCTGAAAGCGTTTCCCTGGTTCAAGTGAGACACCAGCAGCTTTTCGCTTGTAATTGCGCGTTGTGCTTAATGAGTGTGAGAGCACTACACACAATGAGTGACTTCCACGGAGCTGGGAAAATACTGTCCCACGTTCCTGCTTTGATGGGAGGTTCTGATTCTACTCCTGCAGTCTGAAACTGGAGTTCGTGGAGTCTGCTCTTTTATAACCTCGTGTTCCTTCTTGTGCCGTGTCATTGCTGTGTACAGTGGGGCAAGGGCAGTTCCCTCTTCAGAGAAACTCTCCGTCCTGTTTAATACACAACTTTGCATTATCCTTTGATCCTCCCGTGAAAAGAAACATGACTTCCAGCAGTGTGTAGGCTTCGCTAGCTACACGCATTATCTAGCAATCTTCAGATTCTTTTAAAAAGAATTTTTGGATATTTTTGGGGACTGTCACACTCCTCACGTCAGATAAGGCACTCGGGATGTGCACAACCTGCATCAAAATCCAGGATGCTCTCCTGTAAGACTGAGAGCATAAGGAAACGGGAGCAAACATTCACAGCAAGAGCAAAGTGAAATGCACAGCAAAATCTCTTTCTCGGTGCTATTGAAGGGATGCCACTGCTCCAGCACACTGTCCTGTACTAGAAACAGTCCAGAGTCTGCCACGGGACCAGCAACAGTCGTGCTACAACACCCAGAGCTCAGCAAATCCTCTCTGAGCTGCCTTAGTGCCTACAGAGCAAGTGGGTGCTTCCCTCCAGCCAGCCATCCTGGTCCAAATGTGACATAAGTCTTTTAAACCATGAGGAGTTTTTGTGAAACTGGGATAAGTGCTGGCTTGTAACACCTAAGAACAGAGACAGAGAAGTCAGTCCCAAATCCCTGATAAGCCAGAGCCAGGCAGGATTGCAGGAGAGCCAAGCAGAGGTGAAGATCCTGTGACAACCCAGGGGTCTGAAACAATGCCCAGAAGTGGGAAGGATGAGAGTGAACACACCAGCTCTGTTGCTGCTGACCACGGGAGCAAAGTGTGTCATGAAAAGAGAAGCAATGAGCTGTTCCTGGCACAGAACAGGGCCCTGGTCCCTGTTCCAGGGGTTGGGAGCAGAAGTAGAATTGCAAAACGCTGAGTCAAAATTTTGTCTTCTGATGTTACTCAGTTCCTCATTTAGAAAAGGCCTTGGTCTGGCCCTAAGAAGAAGTCTGGGCTGTATGATTACCTCTGTATCCTGAGTTCCCCCTAATCTGGAGGTGTGACTTTGTGTCACTTGCAATTATCTCCTCTCCACTTGCCAAGAAGATCCATGGGTGGGTGGGGGTGAATCTATCCCCCACTTCACTTTGCAGTCAAAAACCCCTGATCTCACTCACACACTTTTGACCTCAGACTAAGTTTCATGCGTCTCTTTTCCTTTCTTAGACGGGTAATACTCTTAAAAGAAGAAACAGATGGCACCCGTTTGCAGATGTCAGATGCTTGCCTCACGTGGCATGTTTACTATTGGATTTTCACCAGAGGCTCATGGCCCAGATAGTGAGATTTTAGTCATAATCACCAGCTTGAAACATGAAGCAAACACTCACTGACTAGGTCAGGCCACAGTTACATCTCTCACTGCTTCTGCTTCTTTTTTAAATCATTTGTAGACTGGAGTACAGAAAAGGGATTAAGTGCTTGGAGTGCAGGAAGAAGAATATTAGAAGTGGATGCTAAAGAAGAGATGGAATAAGAATAAAAAACTAACTGCTGCACTCCTGGGAGGGAAAGGGCAGAGCTACAGGAGGAGAGGACCCACATTTGTCAGTACACGGGAAGCTGAGTTGGGGTGTTTGTGATGAATACTGTGATTTACACTCTGCTTTACACTCTGCTGTCCTTCCATGCAAACTTCCCCACGTGAGCAGTGGAGCAGGCAGGTGTGACCCCTCGCTTCACAGAACGAAGCAGCTGTGAAGCTGTGAAGTTTGCCACTGCGTCCCCCAGAACACAGCTCTCGGGGCTTCTGTTTCTTGGTTTCTTTTCCTGGTTTTGAGTGCAGGTTTCTGAGCTTCCTGGCGGGGTGGCTGAAAGCACAGGGAACGCGCTGTTCCCTCCGGGAGAGCAGTGTTCAGCATGGGGTGTCCTTGTCTCCGCTTGCAGCTGGGCTGTGTCAGGAACGAGTCCACCTGGACCTGTTGAGCCCCGTGGCAGTTTTGTGGCACTTTTACAACACTGCACATCTCCAAGAAAAATGCTCTATAAGGTACAAAAGCAGCCTCCTCCCTCTTAATTCTGGAAACTAAAGGAGAACATTTAATTACAGCGCTGACACTGCCACATATTTTGGACACATTAAGCCAATGTGGTTATTCCAGAAGCCCAAAGTGCCTCATCTGCCTTCATCCCATGGTCCATCCATGATATCAGCTCTTCTCAGTGCTACCAAAAATGTCACAGGCAGAGAATGAGGGACATGAGCATGATTAGAAAGTCCAGGTAATTTTCCCAGGGACTGCTCCCTTGGTGGCCAGAAAAAAACGTCGTATTTGGGTCCATGCCACCACAACTGCTTCCTGCTGGGGAAGAAAGGAATAGGTTTTGTCTGCTTTTTCTGAGAGTGATGAGGCCCTGGCACAGGTTACCCAGAGAAGCTGTGGCTGCCCCATCCCTGGAAGTGTCCAGGTCCAGGTTGGATGGGGTTTGGAGCAACCCAGGATAGTGGAAGGTGTCCCTAAACTCCAAATAAAACACGGGGGCCCTAAATCCCGACTAATACACAGAGAACCCTAAACAAAACACAGAAATCCCCTAAACCCCAAATAACACACAGGGACCCCCAAACCCCAAATAACGCCCCCCAAAACCGCCGCCACCTGAGCGGCCCCGGCGCGCCCTCTGCCGGTGCTTCGGGGCCGCGCACGGGCCGGGGGCCCTGGGGCTGCCATGGGGCCGCCATGGGGATTTCGGGGTCCCCGCGCCGCGATGGGGATTTGGGGGTCCCCGNGGGTCCCGGGGTTGCCATGCGGGTTTGGGGGTCCCGGGACCCCGATGGGGGTTTGGGGGCCTCGGGGTTGCCATGGGGGTTTGGGGGTCTCGGGGCTGCAATGAGGGTTTGGGAGTCCCGGGGTTGCCATGCGGGTTTGGGGGTCCCGGGGCCACGATGGGGGTTTGGGGGTCTCAGCTCTGCCGTGTCCCCCTCGCACGGAGCTCACCGGGAGCGAAGCCTCACCACTCTCACAGGGAAGAATTCCTTCCCCATATCCCGCCTAACCATCTGGCAGTGGGAAGCCGTTCCCCCTTGTCCTGTCCCTCCATCCCTTGTCCAAAGTCCCTCTCCAGCTCTCTTGGAACCCCTTTAGATGCCAAAAGAGGCTCTAAGATCCCCCAAGGAGTCTCCTCTTTTGGACTAACACCCCAATTCTCCCAGCCTTTCCTCACAGCAGAGATGATCCAGCCCCTGACCATCTTCGCAGCCTCCTCTGGCCCCACACCAACAGGTCCCTCTCCACCCTGTGCTGAGGGCACCAGAGCTCCATCCCGCAGCAGGGCGAGGAGGACGTTTAGCAAAATGTTACCTCTGGCTCCAGCTGCAATTTTAGGTGCTGTTTGAGCCTCTGAAAATCCCAGCATTAATGTAACGGTGGAGGTTCTATCTCTGGCTTCTGTCAGTTCAAACAGGAATCTGAGACAGGTCCCCAAAAAGCAAATCTATTAATGGTGTTAATTCAATGAACCTGCAGCAGATGCAAAAGCTGTCACCCGATTAAATCACGTTTAAATTAGTGCTGTTATCTGTAGAAATAGAAAACGGGGCTGCAGCCTCTGTGGAACACGTTTGCAAATCCCCCCTAGCCAAACGAGCTGGGGCAGTGCCATCCTGTGGCATCTCCAGGCTCCCAGAAACGACTCAGTGCAAGATACAGCCGGATGTGCTTCTGCCACAGCTCCATCTACATCAGCACAGCTGCAGGAGCAGCAGCAAACTGAAACCTTAGCTCGTTGGCAAAAAATAAAACCAAAAAATACCCCCAAGCAAAACCCTTCTTTATATTTTTAGAGCAGAGGTGCACCAGAACTGTGTAATACATCCCAGTGCTAGGGAAAAAAAAATAATCATGGAACAGGTTACACAGAAAACAGCGATGCTCACCACACTGTAGCTGTGATTTTCCTTTTTTCAGCTCAGTAACAATTACTTCTTTTCCTATCACTGTCTTTCTTCCCATGTTGAAAACTCGTGGTTTTTATAAGGTGTTCAGGAGGGTTTGTGGTCCAGAGGTACAACCACCCCTGCCCACTGTATTTATAAGCTTTAAAGGAGAATATGAACAGAGGGAAAAAAAGTAATAGGCTTGGTGTGGGTTATGCCTGTGCAAAATAGAAGGGTGAAGGAGCAGGGTGGAGACCACAAAGAGCAAAGAGGGGGTGGGTGTGATGTCTGCACATCCTCTGGGAAGCGGGCGCTTCGTTCTGCTGTAGTCCAGATGCTCATAAATCTCCCATCCCGGTGAGGCAAGACGTGCCTTGAAGCAAAATGCCGCTTAATACAAGATGCTGCCACATAAATAAAACTAAAGCTGTCAGGACATACCCATATGATGATTTTGGAGATCTTAGTTCCCAGCTGAAGTCACCCAGAGGCAAATTAAGAAACAACAGTGAGGTAAATAATGGTTTTCAGGGTATAGCTACAGCTCCCTGGCTCTCCCAGTTTCAGTCCCATCAGTCATTTCACACGGGACCAAAACTGGAACTCAGCCGAACGCAGAATTTTTCTTTGTCTGCGTCACTTTGGTCACTACTATGACTTTCTCAATTTTATTTAGCACACCATGAAGACCTTTTGGTATATAAACTGATTTCCCCCCTCCTTTTTCTATGCAGTATGAGAGCTCTGTTTGGACGTCACTAATGTACACAAGGACAGCTGACCCTTAGCACTGTAACCTTGATCAGAGTCCACCTTTGGCATCTCCCAGCCCTGCAGCTTTCCCCTTCCATCCACTCCCACCCCTCTGAGGGTCAGTCGCATCCTCGGACATCCCTGTTTGAAAATGCTGAGCCCTGAAAAGGCTCAGCACTTCCCAGTTCTGTTTTTCTAACTTGTAGCCTCTCTTCTGAAGTGGGGGGCAAAAATGAAAGAAGAAGAAAAAAAGACTGATTCAGGTTTTGGCAGCTCTCCTCTCCCAGAAGAATATTCCACGCTTGCACATGGAAAGGAATTTTTAGCCAACCAGAGCAAAGAGTCAAAATAACAAACACAAACAATTACCCCCCAAAAAATTGCCACACTCAGTAGTTTTTCTGACTGCTGCTACTGGCTCAGTGAGAGGCTGGTTCATTGCCTAATCTCGAGCTCAGAAAAAGACAGATCATCTTTAAGTTTACAGTGCTATTGGCCCAGCTACAGAGGATAGGATTTCCCTCAAGCCTTTGCCCAAGGCCTAACGATGACTCCAAAAACAACAAGTTGCCTTGAGGTTGGAAATTTTGCTTCAGAGAGATTTTGTTTGCGTTCCGTAAATGATACACAAACATTCGTCTGAGTGGATGGAAAATGCTTGAAAGCTACATAACGCAGTGAATGAGACCAATCCCGAGATGGAAATAATTTCCTTAATTCCTTGCAGCACTGCTGTCACTTCCAGCCATCTGTTAGCTGGGAAGCTGCTGATAATCCACGGAGCAGCTTGGGCGATGAAACACCCTGAAAGCAGAGATCACAAAGAGTTCACTTATTTCTCTACAGTAGAAAAGGAAGTGGGTGGGGAAAAGGAATGAAAGGATGAAACACACAGCTTTTACCCTCCTGGCTTCAGGATAAAAGATTTGCTCTAAAAAAACCCTGGTAATTTCATACTTCCTTAACGAGAAATGGTGTCCAAGATGTGGAGTGAGCAGCAGTCAGAGGTGGAGTTCTGTGAGCCCAATTATCTTCATTATGTGGCAGATTGTAATTTTAATCCCACGGGCCTTCCCTGGGCCTGAGGATTTTCCAAGCGGCCTGGTCAGGATGTTGAGAACAGCTTTTAACAGTGGGATGGGTTTCCCATTCATTCAGGGAACGACTTGCACCAAAACTCTGCCCCTGAGGTCTCACCGTGCACCAAGGTTCTCAGTCTCAGTGATATCTGTGGCAGTGTTGCCTTTTGTCCTTCATGTTTTGGAGTTTCATATTGTTCGGTATCTCTTTGTAGACTAAGAGGGGCGTGAGCTTCTCCTCTCTGCTCTTTGCTGTCAGATCCATCTCTGTGGCACTTCAGGTATGCAAGAAGGACAGGTTTAGGTTGTGTGTAGTGCAGATGTATAAAAAAATGTCTAAACCTAGTATTCAAACCGTGGAAAAATTATGAAATCATAAATACAAAAAACACAGAACAGGAACTAAGAAAAATTTATGCTCAGCTGTTCCTCTGGACTGCAGCTTGAAAAAGAGCCTGAAAGGTTTCAATTTATCTCCAAGACAGTGTATTTTTTGGTAACTCTGGGAGAGTTTCAGTGCTGCAGTTGTTAGCATCACTTGTTCAAATATTTCAAGTTCCTACCTTGCCTTAGTCATGACACGGAAAAACACTTGAAATCTGTCTAATCAAGTGGTTCACCAGCTGAGAGAGGCCTGATGAAAACCACATTATGAGCTCAAGCTCATACAGCTTGAACTCAGCTCCTGCCAGCTGAAGTGCAGCCTGGCACGTCACCCTGTCCAAGACCCACTGACCACCACGATTTCCCCTGGGCTGAGGGGTCTGGCCAGGCAGCACCTGGGATTCCTTGGGGAAAACGTGCACTGAGGGGCTGCCACGCTCCAGTCAGGGGACAAACTGGCAGATTCTCCTTGAAATTTATATGGCAAGCAAAACAAAAAGCCCCGTGTCAGGACATCCCACTGACAGCAGTTTTGGTGCTCGCCCAAGACACGGGGCAGTGTATAATCCCCATTCCCAGCCCTGACCCTACAGCACTGCTTTTCTCAGCCAGCCTTTCCTGCTGGTTTGCAGAGTTTTGTGCAAAGTGAAACAAGAGCCCAAGAGTAACATGGGGGTGCAGGCAGGCACTGGGCTGAATTTTGGGCACATGACCTCTGGGAAGGCTGGAGCAATAGGACAGTGTGGCAGGAACAAGGGGAAGGGCACCCAGGCTGCAGCATTCAGCATGCTGGGCACTGCTTCCTGTAGGAAATGCCCTGTCTTTGGGTGATTCAGATGGGCACAAGGCAGGAACAGCAGCGGGGGAAGGGATAATGCTGCCCCTTTTCTGCAGTTTCCTATCACGAAGCACGTTCAGGAGCTCGGAGCATTATCTGCTCTGTAATGCCAGCTTTCAAAGCAATTTCAATCAGTTTTCTTACGCGCAGGGATCCCCCCCGAGCTTTGATCAGAGCGACATCAGCTGCCTTTACTGACAAACAGAGCCACCTCAGCACTTTAGCACTTCTTGCTGACAGAAAGGTCGCCAAGTGCGTTGCATGTGAGGAACCAGCAGCTGCGACCTTTCCCTGTTCGGAGTCTTACTCCAAGCCCAAAATCCCTACACGTTATTCAGCCGAGAGCCAGGAGAGGGTGCTGCTGAATTTGGCAATGGTCCCATTCGTCCCGCGAGCAGCCACACGCCGCCTTTCCCTGTTTCTTCCCGAGCCCTCCCGAGCCCCTCGGAATGGGGCGCTTTTTAACTCCTGGCTGCGATGGATTTGCACACTGATCAGTCAGGATATAATAGCTCTGATGATGAGAAGCGTCTTTCACTTAATTACAGCCAAGCTGCCGAGCTGGAGCGATCAGAATTCCGGCTGCAGCTGCTGAGCACTTGTATGGCAGCACAGCAAAGTCACACAGATCCTCGGGATAAAGGATGCCTCACAGCTCGCTTTGAACTGTGGCTTTGCCAAAAGCCCTGGGACATGAGCTGCGTTGGATACAAAACAAGAGGAACCGCCTCTGGCACAGGGAAAGGATCACTGTCATGTAAACAGAGCTTCTGGTTCATCGGGGGAAGACATTTGGCAAAGCTGGGTGACTTTGTAAGGCTTGCTGCCCTGTTTTAGGATGAAAAGAGTTATAAACAATTTATAAAAGGGAGAATATACCACTTTTCAGCTTTGAACCAGTCACAGAATGATATGGGACCTCTCTGCATCACAGACCTAATTAGTTTTTAACCCAGATGCAGATGCTACCCACTTAAAATGTCTGAATCTTCCGTAAAAAAACAACACATTCCAAACTGTTACCCAAACACAAACATTAAAATCTTTTTCTCTCCCTCCCACTGATTTTTCAAACTCTCCTTCTCTACACCAATGTCCTGGCAAGTGCAGTGAAAGAAATGCAACGGGAACAAAAGAAATGGGAGATGAAGCAGGTACAAGAGGTATCTTCCCCTGTTCAAGTGACTTCTTGCAATTTGTTCAGACCACAGCCCAGTCAGAAGTGAGCCCCACTGTGCCATCGCTTCTTCCAAGGAAAAACCCGACACCCTAGGACAGACTGTAAACTGTGTTAGCAAGGACTGAGAGCAGAAAATGGGACAACTACAGGACGAGAAGCAATCTCGACCCAAACCGTGTCCAGAACATAAAAGAGCTGTCAGCACACAGATTTGCTGTATTTGTAGAATATTTTTATTTTTTAGCTGAGAAACACAAAATAGGGTAGAGTTTAAGGCATGCAATCAGGCATGAAACTTCTCTTGCTTGTTTTGTGTGCTCATACCTTCGGTGTAAGTTCTATGAAGAGGAGTAGATCCTATCTTTAATCTCTACGTAAAGCAACTCTGAGCACCCACTTACAGCCTGAGGTTGGATGCAATGCTTACAGCTGTTCCTGGAATGCAGGATTTCTGTCTGTGCGATTTGTGCTGTGCCACGTGGAGCAAGTGTCACCTATTTCCAGAGGTTTGTAACAATACCAACTTTCCCCACATATACGCAGATTGCAATTACAGGCATCTGCTTGCATGGTTTTAATTTGATTGCCCTTTTACTGAAAAATACAGATAATCTAATGAATAGGAAAAACATCTTTGCTTTCTGCACATTGCAAGTCTACTTGTTGGTGTTCTAAAAAAACCAAACCAACCCAGACACCACAAAGACAATGGTGCAATCAGCTTTTCACCTCTGAGGTAAAAGAGCAACTCAAAGATTAAGGATTTTGTGGATTAAGATACATTAGATTAGAAACATAATAGGTATTGAAATAAACATCATAGGCATAGAGATGCTGCTAAAAAAATACATTTCCTTTTGAGTAACTTTTGTCACGTGGTCGTGTAAAGCACCTTTGTAGCTACTCATGTGGGGCACTTGCTCTCAGCAAGCGAAGACAGTACCTGATAGGGAACATATTGCCAAGGAAAGTGTTGTTCATAAGCAGCTACAAACTTATTTTCTCTCTTTAACGCCCTACCTTTGTTCCTAAGGCTCCTGGTTTTATCTTCTATTATTACCACTTTAAAACATGATAGTCTAAGACTCTTTTCTCCCTTGCTAATGCATTTTTAAAATCAATATGATTAAAAACGAACCTACTGTGCATCCTTGTGATGAATGTGGTAAGGGCTTGTTCTGCTTTTTTTCCATGAATGCCCCCATGATGAATTTTTCAATATCACTAAGACTTCTGCAGCAAACACCGGGAAAAAACAAATCCCAAGTCCTAAACTGCTTAAGCTGCCCACTCCCAAGGGCTTCAATGCTATCAGAAGTTCTGTCCTCTGCTGTGGCAGGCATTAAGAGTTTGTTATTACAGTGGATTTTCAAAAGAGGTAATCCTGAGATTACAAAGAGTTGGCAAGTCCAGAACTGGATGGTCCCATTTCCTAGGCCCCAGCAGGAAAAAAAAAAAAAATCATGCACATGTTTAGTTCATTCTTATTCAGTAAAACATTAAAATACAGCTTAAGCATGAGGTCAAACACCACTGAAAGTGCCTGAAGTAATATGACTTCACCATTAAATCTTTCGAGAGCATAAAAAGAACATTAACTCAGTGCATAAGAATTACACCTTACAACATGCATATGGAGGCACTGACCTCTTCTTTGATTTCCTAAAAATGAACAGGGCACGTAGCTCTAGGGGAAGAACCAGAACTTCCATCCCCACTTTTACATCTAACTAGGGAAAAGCCCATGGAAACAATTTTCTTTACACAATACCTGCAAGAGTGGCTCAGAGTTAAAAGAAATAATCAAGTCTACCAAGTGAGTTTGCATTCTCAAAAATGACAAACTAGACTTAGATTTTAAACACTGATAGTGACAGCAATGTATGAAACATATCTGGCCTCTCTGACAAAAAAAATAAGTACAGAATGTTCAAAAGCTAACTGTGCATTTAGATTAGCCAGCACATAAACAAAAGTTCAAGACAAGCAGTGCAAAAAATGAAAGAGTAAATAATGAGAGAGTGGGAAACAGCCAGACTACAGCTGCAAAGCTTGTAGATAGAGCAAGTAGCTAATACACTTTCCCAGCCTAAACTGCAATTTAGTAACCCTGCAGTGAATTAATCACAAAATATAATGAACACATGAAAAACTGTATGCTAAAATGTGCTTTGCAGTGCTGACACATTCCCAGGACAACATGGAATGCTCATTGGGAGTGTCTTCCTCTACCAACCTTTGATTGCACAGCGCAGAAATAAATTCCCCTTGCTCTCAAGCTTGATGTGAGAGTGGCTGAACCCGAAAGCCAACTCCCTGTTCCACTGCAGCTCTCCAAAATCACAATTAGGAAACCCTGAAATACTTCCATGGGGCAAACAAAACTCGGCAGGGTGATTTTAGCCGAAAAAAATGGAGTAAAACAAAACCAGATTTGGTTTGCTGGTCCTTTGCCAAAGCGCTGCTGCTGCACAGAGAGGGATTGTTCAGGAGACCTGGGAGAGACCAGACGCCTCCTGATAGCAGCATCTGATGTCACACTGATACAAGGGACATGCCCCAGCCAAGCTTTGCTGAAATCAGTGTGCCCTGAGAGGGATATTTACTGTCACGTTTCCTAATGGCAGTCAGGAGTTCTTCAGAGATTCCGTCTCTTTTAGAGCTTTTGTTCCCAAGGGAACAGAGGTTATCCCGTCCTCTGAAGGAGGTGATTGTCTACTGCGAAAAAAAAAAAAAAGGGGAGGGGGGAAATTTAGGAGATACAAAAATGAAAATCATGACTAGGGAAGTGTTTTGATTCAGCAATAAAGGCAAAGCAAAACAGACATCACCCTGGAAGAACAAAGTCACACAGGAAGGGACTGGAGTCTACTGAGCTTAACCCTGAAAGATGCTGTCCCTTTATGATTAAATTTGCTATGAATGACTCACCCACAAACTAATGTGAAATGTACTCCTCAACAGCTTCTCCCAGCAGTTTGGGATGTAAAAGCTAGTCCCAAATAAAAATTACAAGGCAAAAATAAAAACCCAACCACGCAGTCTCCCATTTCTCATCGCCGAGATGCCTCACAACAGAAAATACAAGGATTGAAAGCATTTTAACTTGTGAAATATGAAAGGCAACTCATGCTATGCAGGAATACCTCAGCCTTTTAGCTGGGAAACAGTCCTTCCATGGGTGCTTGGTTAATAGCTATCATGCAAAAACAATTAGTCATTCAAGCAATTAAGAAGGTAAGTATCTCCTAAAAAGGTTTTGAGCTTTCCGAGCCCTAAATGCAACTGCTATAAACCTAGACTGTTCCTGAGTGTAATTTCCTTATTGTATTGCCTCTCCTGAAGAGATCCATTGTGTCTCATGTGTTGTAAATTCTTGATGCTCTTTTAGCTGCAGTCTGAGCCTCTGGTGAGTTCTCCTCTTGCTCCTCGCTCTTCTTATGGTTTAGGAATATGTCTGACTTCAGGAAGCGGCTGTAGCTGTCATATTTCATGAGATTGAATATCTGGGAAGAGCGGGGGGAGAAGAACACAAAGCAAGTGACCTAAGTAAAATGAGATTTTAAACGAGAAGGACACATTAATTCCAATGAACTTTCGTTCTGTCTGTACTAGAGCACTACTGCAGAGCAGGGCATTAAGAAGAATGCACTTGCAACTCTCCAAGGGGCTGCACGTAGCAAAAAATGCTGTAGGTTCCATGGTCACTGCCTGGCAATAACGTCCACATTAGTTTAAAAATCAGATTATAGTTTTCACAATAGCCAACTTTGCACATCTAATATTGAAGGTGAAAGGTCCCGGGCCACGGTTGCTGAGTGGGATGATCAGAGCCTCCTGGGAGGGTGTTTGTCCTTCAGAACATTCCTCTGAATGCCTTCCAGACATTCAGAGGGACAAAGCAGAGCTTTGAAGAAAGAGCGGCACCTTTTATGCATCGTTCTGACTGCAGGGACTCCTGAATGTTGCAGAGTAACTCGTGCAGAGCACTGGATAACTAAGGAAAGCCTCTAAATAATTTACACAAATAGTGAAACAACTGATTTAGCCAATGTTTCTTAAACCTATGCCAATCTTCCCATTCTTTTGAGACCAAATGCCAAGACTGGTCTCAGGCCAGTTGCAGGAATCTGCCACAAAGAGCTGACCTGGTACAGACGTATTTTGCCAGGTAAAATGTGGGTTTAAATTGCTGGTGGATTAAATTTATGTAATTACACTTTTCTCTAGGCCAAGGGCTTCTCACAGCCAGCATGAAAACATGAAATCAGCCCCAAGTACAGCTTTTCTCTCCCAGGGCTTGAGTTCAGGCTCATCCCTCAGCATAACTGCCGCTCTTATATTTATACCCACGGCAGACAAAAAAAAAAAAAAGCTACAACTCTTTTGGAGTTTTCTGAAAACAAAGGGGTTGGGAGAGGAGCCTGGAATCTGTTCAGGTGTCAAGGTCAGGACTATATTTTGCTTGGTCTTGAAACAGAGGGGAAGGGAAAAAAAGTAAACTTCAAAACTATAATTGAGGCAAAACCAAAGCCAGCATCACCCTCAGTCTATTATTTCACTGGTGGAGCCTCTCTGAGTCATGTTTGAGGACTGATCATTTTTTATGATACTCAGAGTAACCAAATTTCCAAGACAAATTTCTGGATTCTGACCTTCAGATGTGGCTACTCCATGTATGGATAACTCATCTCTACCTTCGCAGGCCTCACTTCTAACTGATAGTACAACCAGTACCTGTTTGGCAGGAGGAAAAAAAACAATCTCAAACTGCTTTTTCATTTCACATCCTCGAGGAACCCGGACAGACACAGGCAAACCCCCAAAACTTGACTGTTCTTGTCTGTGCATTTGCTGAAGTAGCTCCCTTACAAGTAAATTACATGGTGGATTTTACTAATCACTATTGGTTTACATAATTAAATATTTAAATTCATGTCTAAAACTGTGGAAATTTTTTTTTTTAAGCCACATATTGGAATATGAAAAAAAAAAATCCCAAAAACACCCACTCCGTGTAGACCCTGGTCTTCAGGGTCTTAACTCTTCCTGAGTTAAGCAAAGTCAAATTATACCTCCTGGCACTGGCTAACTACAATACAATTAAATTTATCTGACCAGCTCAGGGGAAAAAAATTGTAAGGAGGATGTTTCCTGTTAAAACATCACGTCTGTGTTAAGAACTTAGACCCCTCTTGGTCCTGGTATCACTTAAAGCATCTCCCAGACAGAAAGAGCATTGAAGATCAAGATCTTCTGCAGTCTGGTCGGCCAAATATAGAGAGCAGAGTTCATAATCACATGCCAAAGCAGAACCCTCTTTTCCCCCTCCCTCCCTCCTCTCACTGCCTTTGAGGAGCAGGAACATTTACCCCACAAGCATTTTGAAGCACATGGATTTCTCTGAACCACTCTAACTTCGTTCAGCACAAAAAAATGGCCTGCGGGCAGTTAAGGCCACCCCATGGCCCCAGCCCACACCCCACCAGTACCCTCAGTTAAACCAGGAGCTCTCTGGAGACCCGAAGTTCTTGTTTACCAGCACTGCTGTACATCAGACTGTGGCTTTCCAGCTCTGCCTTTTTCTGCTCCAAACCCACCGTGCCAGCAGTGGTTAACACTGCTCTTCAGAGAGCAAATTACACCACTCTTCGTAACTTTATAAGGATTGAAAACTAGAGAAGACCATAACTCTTCTGAGCCATTATCTAACAGCAATAAACAGTAGCTTCCAGCACTGGAATCTTGCAATGACCCACAAATGCTCTGCATTTGTTTTTAAAGCTCACAGAATTTCTTCCCACACTAGTGGGATTCCTCTGCCACTAGCCCAGTATGTTTCCAGTTCAGGTATTACTAATCCTTGGCTCTCCACGTGCATGTCCCTTGTAAAACAGCAAATATTCTAACTCCAGTATTCTCTCCAGCTTCACTCTTACAGTCACTCACCCTGAACCGCAGTGCTTAGATCTACCAGAACATTTCTCGCCCTTCCCCCAGCTCAGAAGTTTTTCCATGAAAAACTCTTTATCTTCACATGGAAATTTGATTTCAGGTATTTCCAGTGCTAATGTCTTGGAATCTGGCTGAAAAACAGCAGAGCCTTTGCTCCTCAGACCCCTCCAACTGCCCCAGCCAGTGCCCAACCAAGGTATTCAATACCTGCTTGAAACGGGCTGAAAACACTGCTTAAATCACTGTGCTGTTTCTCCACAAAAAGAAAGAGCCAAATGGAAAATACAGGTAGTCCTGAGGATGGTAGAGGAATTAAAAATAGTACTGCAAGTGCTGGAAAGCTGCAGATAAGAATGACTCACTTCATAACTTATGCTTTGAAATCAGCTGAGTATCAAGAAAATTTACCACCCAAAGACATGCCTGCAAAATTTCTAATTTCTACCAGACCTCCCAAGTTCTGTAGGGAAAGGCAAAGCAGAGACCAACTCCTCTAAATCTTGCATGTTACAGAAGAGGAGGGCTTTCAGAAAATCGTGTTATATTCATATCAATAGAAATACCAAAGCAAAGTAAAATGAAGAATCTTGAGCTCTCAAGGAAACCAGTGGCAACTACAGCAACAAACATCAGCAGTGACTCAGAACAAGTGAACACACAGGAAAACAAAGGCCCTGAGTTAGTCAGGAGGATTCTCAAGCCACCCACACCGGGAACCCAGGAGAAAACTCCATCCAATTTTCCAGGGAAGTCCTGACTTGGAATTAGGATGATTGTATTGAGTCTCTTAATTAATTGGTCGTAGTGAGATGGGGCCAAGAACCTGGAGTACCTCAGACCAGCTGCATTAATATCCCCAACATGGAATCAACCCAGCTCTGTGCTTACCTGTTCAATCCACACCAGGGCTAGAAAGCAGAGTTCATTAAAACCAGACAAAAGCGTGTTTTTGAAGTAAATAACTTTACCTGGTCCTGGAGCTTCTGAAACATGAGAGGGTGAGGTGTCTCCAGGATGGTCTCACTCAAACGGGACTGCCCTTCAACATTGACTTGGGAGGAAGCTTTACTGGACAGGAAAGTCATGTAAATTTCTTTAGCTTTTTCCTGCATCTGCAAAAGGACATTTATTTAAAAGAATTATTTAAAATGACATTTATTTCCTGTTGAAATAGTCTCTGATTGGGCAATGTTTTGTTGGAGACTTCTCTAGGTCACTTCTTAAGGTTCCTAAACCCAAAATATATTCTGAATTTTAAAAAAAGTAACAAATACACATAGATTAGCCTACTTGTGTATATTCATTTGTACTGGAAGAGAAAAACCTCTACAGGCCAAAATCTACACTGATATTAGCAAAAGCTACCAGTATTCAGCAGGTTTGAATCTCAGTAGCCAGTGTAAAACTGCTCAGCATCATCAACTAGGCCCTGTCTTCACCTTTTAGAAGACTGTTTTTCCTAACAGATCATCAGCATGGGAAAGAAACCCAGAGGAAGAGAAACTGGGAACTTCACACAAGGGAAAAATCAGTGAAGTTTGTGTATAACCCATGCCGCTGTCAGATACCCTCGTCACACCACACTCTTTGTCTTAACCATTACCTCAGAGCAGCTCACCTACAACACCGACTACACGATTAAAGAAAACACCAGCAACTTGGCTACTTGGTAAAGATAAGACTCTCAATAGCCTCTGAGAGATGATAAATAAGGGTGTGACCTGCATAAAGCTGTTTGTTGGTATTTGCTCTGATTTCAGAGCTCTTCCCTTGTCAAACCAGTAACAGCGGTAACATCTTGACCCCACCAGCATCTTTAAGCTTCAAAGCAGTGAGGGGCTACAATCCCCTGAAGTTCAATGAAAGCCCCCCCTTAACCACACAGTTGGATAAGAGGAAGCCAGAGAGGGAGAACAGACCCAAGCCAGGCAAGATCCAAGCCCCCCTGCTACAATCTGAATTCTGAATGCTGAAAGCAACCCAGCAGCAGCTGCTCTGGGTCACGCTGAGCCCTGGGTACCTCTAACGAGCAAGCACAGCTCCAGAGCAGCACCAGCTAAAGGGCTATGCCTTTGATGGGAATGGGCCTTGAAGAAGGAAGCATTTAAACCCTGCCCATGAAGGAGTCAGAATTACTTCCATGTTTTACAGCTGAGGTACATTTACACTTGGGGATAATGAGAAGAAAAGCTGCATGTGTTTGAGCATTCAGGGGGCCTAAAGGGTTGACTCTCTCACTGCTGAAGGGGACACCCATTCTCTAGGATTCCTTTTTAAAATTTATTATTCATCTGTGGGTAGAACATTACACGTCAGGTGTGTTAGGTCACAATGAACTGTTTTTAACATTTTCCGACTTGTTTCATAGCTCAGGGAGGACTGGGCCAGCTCCTTCTGTTCTAAACGAGCAATTAATCCAAGGGATCAGAGGTGTGACTGCTACAAGTGGCAAAGTTAATGTCCTAACGCAGGCACAGTGAAGGGGCCTTCAGCTATTATTGCACAAGCAATTGTATTGCCAGTCCCACCTAAACAACTTTTGAACCTGCTGTCCAATTTCAACCATACTTGAGAGAGGGGCAAATGACTGAGAAAAAAAATTATTCTCCTGCTGAGTCAATGGAAAATCAGCAAGAAAAAAGAAAGGGAGAGGAAAAGGAGCACACGCACCAAGGGAAAAGCTGCAGTGTATGCTCAGAAGTTATCTGCTCTACTTGAACTGCCAGAGTGTCCCTTGCTGCTGGCTAATCAAGGCAGATGTAGCTCCTCACCAGCACCAGCACAAGGTGCTGCTTGCCCAAGGACACAGGAGCAGGCTGGGCACTGCAGAGAAAGGGCAGAGGGAGGCTTGAGAGGAAACACAAAACTGGAAGTAATCGTGAGGAAGTTTAAAGAGCATGGAGGGGAACAGGACTGTGTGGGAGGCTGGTGAAACAGGGAGGCTCTTTGGATTTTGTGAGGAAGAATAACAAAGAAAGGAAGTGAAAGAGCTGTGGTAGGGAGAGGAGGCCATTGGAGAGACACAGGGGACCTGGCTTTATAGCAGTGGGGAAATATGGAAACGCACAGCTGAAAACGTTACAGGTTCTGCTGCAAATAAAGCCGTTCTGCCACGTCTGTGCTTCAGTGCTACAGCAGCTGATTAACTACAGCTTATAATTTGCTTTAAAAAGAAAGAACAATCAAAGCTGCCAGTGTGTTCATACACCCCCCAAGTGTCACTCAGGCAGAGCCAGGTTCAGGTGGAGGAGGCAGAGATTGTCCCTGTTCAGTTGGTGGCAATCTCTGCTCTGCATCTGCCTGAAACTAAAGCCTCAGCACAGGGGACTCTGCTCTGGAATTGAAACAGCTCCTAAACTGGGATCGTGTTCACAGGTGGTTATTAAAGGATTTCTGGCAGTGCTCAGTTCCATCTGTGTGCTCGCCCCAGCATCCGTGCCAGATTCCCATTTGGAGTACAAAGTTCTGTCTGCAGCAACCCCCCTTGCTGTTTCAAGTGGATACAAGATTCTTTCCCACTTCCTTTCCTAAGGTCAAACTCAGCTCCCAAGAACGTGTGGTTCCCAAATGAGGTGAATGGGAGCCCCAGATGCTCATCAGACCAGGCTCCCAGCAGTCAGCAGCTGTGCAGCATTACCCAGCCCTGCTAAACCCTTGCTACATTCCACATGGGAAGCAACAGAAGAAACTCCTGAACACACAGGACTTAGTTCTGGAATCATTCACTACAAAACTCCAACATGGATAGTTTGGTGGGTTTTAGCAATAGCTGAAAATATTCCCTGTTGTTGGAAGCATTTATTACAATCTGTAATTTATTTTTGAAGCTCAGCTTCAAGTGGAGAAACATTTAAACCCTGGGAAGCAGCATGACTGACACGTTGTTTGTTTCATTAACAGTCACAAATGCAACAACATATGACTAACCCCAACAAAATATTTAAAGTTAAATTTTATTCCCTTATCCCCACCACTCCCATTTCAATAATTAAATACGTGCCCTAACACGAGGGCCACATGGGTGGCAGCAGAGCTTACTGTTACGAGTGGACTTGACCTAATTGCTTTCTCAATCTTCATTAAACATTTAATTTCTATTTTAAGTTCAATTTTAAAGGAATATCTCGGGTTTTTGTTCTTGTTTTTAAACAGAGATGTGTTTTGAGCTGAGGGGAGAAGTGTGCACCTTCCTGCTGGAAGAAGACGGGCTGAACCCAGTCCATCCAAAACCTGCCTAGACCAGCAATGCAGTCTGCCTGCTGCCTCGCTCTGCAGCTGCCAAAAATCTCCCCTGCTCCCTGAATCATCCACCCTAATGGAACAGCAGCCTGCACAAACCCAAACGCTGCCCCAGGCTGACACAGAAAGGATAACAACAAATATCCCTGGCACAATGGATGCTTAACCCACTGTGGTGACCTTCGGGCAAGTTTAAACTGACCAAGTAGAGCCCCATGCCAGCACTCTCACACCAAGTAATGAAAAGTTTACCTCTTCCTTTAAAAACAGGGGGAAAAAAATCCCATTCAGAGAATCATGGAATGGTTGGGGTTTGAAATTACTTTAAATGCCAGCTGCTTCAATCCCCCTGCAGGGACAGGGGACATCTTCAACTGGATCAGATTGCTCAGAGCCCCATCCAGCCTGGCTTTGAACGTTTCCAAGGACTGGACATCTATCACCTCTCTGGGCAACCTGTTCCAGTGTGTCACCATCCTCGCAGTAAAGAATTTCTTCCTTATACCTAATCTAAACTTGCCCTACATCAGTTTGAAGCCATTCCCCCTTGTCCTGTCACTCCATCCCTTGTCCAAAGTTCCTCTCCAGCTCTTCTGGAGCCCCTTTAGGCACAGGAAGGTCTCTCTGGAGCCTTCTCTTCCCCAGGCTGAACACCCCCAGCTCTCCCAGCCTGGCTCCAGAGCAGAGCTGCTTCAGGCCTTGGAGCATCTCCGTGGCCTCCTCTGGACTTGCTCCAGTCTGGGTTAAATCGATATCAGCTTCATCTGACCAAGAGCCTCGGTGTCTGTGAGTTAATCTGTGTGGGAAACCAGTTTTAAGGAGAAGGAAATTACAAAACAAGTAAAGACTGTTTGTAGAATACTGCGCTCACAATAGAGAGATGCAAAGGGATTTCTGCAGGAGTCACTTTCAGAAGAAAAAATCCACGCTTCACGCTACCATAAACACTGGAAAGATTTCTATTTTTAGTGCTTTTCCTAGCTTTGTAAATTGTCTAAACAAAGCCACCCATAAGCAGTAGCTACAAAAACTTACTCTAAGTCTGTGTCATTCTAAAGCACATTTATTCAGCCAGTTACAATAATCTGGGCAGCACCAGACTCCAGGTTGACCACACTGTGGAACGACTGGTACTGAATAATTAACCTAAACAGAACCTAGTTAAGTCTCTGTCCATTCATTTGGCAATTCATTGAAGGATTCACTAAGCTCCCATCCCTGTACATCACTTCACCACGTTCTGTACTGGCATCCTAAATTAGCAATCCTAAATCAGCTAAAAATATGGAAATTATTTAGCAAGGGAAAATATGATTATTATCCCACTGAAAGCGTGGGACTTGACAGAAAAGTCGACTGACTGGTTGTGCTTTCCTCAAGACTTTCTGCATTCGTGGACCTTAATGAGGGAGGGAAGCAGCTGAACACACAAAGCTGAAACTACTAAATGTTACAAAGTTCACAGTTAAATTGAACATTTCCCTCTTCTTGGAAAAAATAGTATTGCTGTATTTTTATGGATTTATCAATACCAAAAAAATACAACTAAACCCAGCAAATTGTTTTGAGGGGAATGTTTTCTTCAGTGCAAAAGGCAGGATATTTACAGAAAGTAGACTCCCCTCCCCAAAATACACTGTTTGGAAAGACAGGGATATTGTTGTTGTTGTTGTGGAAAATCTGCTGGGAAACTGTTTCAGCTGACAATATTTGACTGACCTTTAAGAGAGGAATCCTGCAGCGTGGACACAGCCCTCTTACACCTACACTTCATAACACCTCTCCTAGCCCAGCTCTCCCACCTGATCCCTATTCCTTGGCATTTCTGATGTTCCTCCAAGCACATGTAATCCCACTTGGAAGAGGTTTAAAGGGCGTTTTCCCACTCTCACCTCTTCATGGTACTAAAATGTGCCAGGCAACAAGAGGTGCACTCAGGTAAAAAACGTAAAAAGGGGATTTCAAGAAAAAAACAAAAGCTTTAGGAGTCTGACTCTCAAGGATAGTGATGCTCACTTGGAGTTTTGAAACTTCTTAATTTCATGCTCACAGAATCTTTCTCTTAAAGAGCAGACAAATTTAAATTTTCTCAAGAAAACAACGAAACAAACAAAAAAACAGACACAAAAACTTTTTCAGAAACAAGCAGACTGAACAGGGTACATAGTTTAGGCCTGACTCTATGGGCTTCAAAGTCTAAATGTCAAAGTGGATCCTGTGTTCCTGGTGGATCTAAATGTAAACCAAGATCCAAGCAGTGGAAAAAGAAAGCTTGCAGGAGGTGGCTGGTTGAAAAATTTTCCAATAGAATATTTCCTACTAGAAAGATAGAGCTGTCATCAAAATGAAAAGGCTCTGCAGGTATACGTCAATTTGGATAAATATTTAAGCAAAAAAGTTTAAACAGACCCCTTTTGTTTTGTAACTTGTAATTTGATAAGGCCAAATGTTTCCTTTCGGTGCTGTAAAATATTTTTGTTTGTGCCATTTGTTATTTTTATGTTCCACTAAGATATCAGAGTGGTGTAAATTTCCATGTGTTAGCTGCTATGCTCTAAAAGAGTTCTGAATGAAATATCTTTGTGTTTGCAAACAAGATGATGCAGCATCACTGAATTAACAAAACTTTCGCTACTCCCTAGAAACTACAAAAAGTTCAGTTTTCAAAACACGGGAAACTTGACAATTTCAGCACTTTGTTTTGATTTGAAATAGAACCGGCTTTGTTTCCAAACAATTCCACCAGGATGATTTTAGTGCAATTTCTTCAAATATATTTATTTGCATTCACACAAAGCATGTTACGCAACAGAGATGTTTTAGCTCCAGCTCTGCTAAGTAAACTTTGTTGACAAGTAGAATTTATTTAGGAAACATACCTGCTTTTTTCCCTGTGTTTTCTTAAATTCTTCACATGCTAACCAGAACAAAACGTTTTCTTCACTAAATTCTTTCTTTAAAAATTCCTAGGAAAGGGAAAAACAAACACACAAATGTTAGCATCCAGTTTCTCAGTTGGTTTTCCCTCTTCCTATTACAGATATTAGAACTAGAAGCTGCCAACAATTAACTTTACCATGAGTTTACCCAACCCAGCGTAACAGAACCACTGCATTTGTGCATCTGCACAACTGATACTGAACACTCTGATATTCTGCACCTTCAAAGCACATTCCAGGAGGATGATGGGCTGCATCTAATCTCAGACCATATCAGTAACTAACAGGAATGATTTCCTCAGTCTCCCTTAAATAACTCCAGCACTTTTACAGCCACCGCTCAAAGGGAAATCCAAAAATATATGAATTCATTACCAGGTGAGTAAAATGAACTATTTTAATGAGAGTCACAGATCACTTGGGATTCTCATGTAGTACCTTTCTCACTGTGTTAATGAGTAAAATCTCTACAAATGAAAGTGTTTCTAAATGTGATCATCAGTGGCAATAAATCCACTTAAGCAAACTGAAGCAGAAGATGCAGCTGTGCTCTCTCTGCTGTTTAAACACAGCACACTCCTCCAAAAGTGAGGCATGCTTTAAAAGGCAAAAATGTACATTAAATTTATTTATTAAATATAATGACTGAAACTTTTATAGCTCTGAGATCATCAGTTTTCTCTTTCAAGTGTTAGAGACTAAGTAATACCAGGAATTAAACAGCACCAAGATTACTTTTTTTTTTTTTAAGAATTCAAAATCAGTCTTTTGTAATTCTTGTTTACCTCACTTTGCAAACCAGTCTGGCAGGAAGCCATTTTATCCCAGTGCATTTTATCAGTACAGTATGGCAAAAGCACTTTCAAGTAGGCAGTTCCCATTCTTACATCTTAAATGGCAAGAAGGCCTTCAAACACCAACTCACCACCCTCACCTAATTAAACTTCAAGCCATTTTGAGCTGCACCAGCCCACACTTTGTAGTAAACTGAAAGGGAATATTTTCAGCAGAGCTGCTAAACACAGAGCAAGAGCCACAGAGTCATCAGATTGCTCCTGGTAACTCATTGCTTAAGGACAGCGCGTGAGAATCGAGAGCCCGGGATCTCAGTGATAGATAACGCTTGGCAGGAGGGATCAGTGGCTCAGGGACTGCAGTTTATCCAACAGGAACTTGTTAATCCTTGCAAGAGCGGATAGATCCCATTAGGAAGATGCAGCCAAAAGTCTTGCACGTGCCTTTGGAGCACAGGCTGCAGTGGCAGGGGGCAAAAGGCGCTACCTCAGCAGCTCAGCCAGCAGCACAGCTCCAGCTCTGCTCAGGGCACGCATCTGGAGGGATGTGTGCCTCTGGTCACAGCACTGGCGCAGCTGCACCCTTCGTGCTGAGGCTCATTCTGCTTCAACACCTGATTTTGTTTTACGGAAATATCCACATTTAATATAGCGACCCTAAACCGTTTCACTCCTTCCGGGTCTTCGAGAAGGCTCTCCAGGGACGTGGCCCATTTCGAGGTGCCTTTCAAGGTTTGGTGGCTGCTGCTTGGGTGGCCCTCGCCGTCATTTATCTCTGGGAAAAAAAAAAAAGTTGAAAAAACCAGCATCTTCTTTAGAAATTACAACTATCAGTCACATGGATGTCTCCCCCATTTCCCCCTGCACCCTTGATTTCAGCTGCTCTCTTTAAAGGAAACACCATAAAACTGAAAATAAACACACACAGAGACACTTGAATCCTGCTTTGCCTGTAAGGAGGCAAAAATTCCTTACAGCCACATAATTCCTGAGCATGTGAGGAGACACTGTCAGTGTTTTATAGCAGTTCAAGCACTTCTGCCTGGGGAACACAATGACCACGGTCCATATTTTGTTCTGGCACTGTCAACAACATTGAGTGCTCTAAAGCAATTCCTGGTCGGTCACACGCGTGAAATTTATTTTTAAGAAAAGAAATCGCTGGAGGTTGGAGGTTGGGTAAAAGCAGAGAGAGAAAGAAAAATAATGGTTTGTTTAGCAGGAGAACCAGTCCAAGATGTTCACCCAGTCTAATGGGAGGAAAGGCACCCAGCAGAAGAGCCTCACTCCAGCTCAGCCAGCCTGGTTTTGGGCAAGAGGGTGGTTTCACTGCTTGTTTCCAAGTCCACTGAAATTCTCCTTTTATAAGGTGTACTGGACTGTGCCCACATCTGATCTGCCAGCCAGCCTTCTCACAGATAGGAAAGATGTAATACAATTTCTATTTTCTCTATCCCAGGGACAAGTGCATTTCATTCAAGGCTGGTGATGGCAACAAAAACCCCATTTGCTGGCTACCCTTCAGAAAACCTATTACTTGGAAAAACCCTAGGAATGCTATTGCTCATCTGAAAAACTCTAACGCAGACATAAAGTGCTCAGCCTGCTCTCCTCTCACACACAAAATGCCCTGGGAAGACAGGAGGGAAGTCAGAAATGTAAGAGCTGCACTTCAGGTCACTACGCACTGGAGAGATGCACAAAACTCTCCCTGTAACCAGTAGAGCTTCTATTTGTAACTCCTTCATTTCTCCCTACCATCTTACTGGAAATCTGGATCTGACTAACTTCTGCTTAAGCGCTGCTTTTAAAAACCCTTCTTTCACCATGAAACTAATGCTCACTAAGTATCTCAAAAAACAATCTATGCAGAAATATA
Source organism: Rhagologus leucostigma (assembly GCA_013397725.1). NCBI lineage: Eukaryota > Metazoa > Chordata > Aves > Passeriformes > Rhagologus > Rhagologus leucostigma. The sequence goes on from VZTD01005736.1 coordinate 2,627,171, forward strand.
TATATATATATATATATATACACACTAGCAGATGTCCTTTCCAGCTGGTAACTGGAAATAATGCTAAAGTTAAAGCCCTACAGAATATTGTAAAGCCTCCTGAGCTTTGGTTGGTGGGGACCTGTGGAGTCTGTTTGTTTTACCAGCTCTTCTAAACAAATGAACATCTCTTCTGCCTTGATAAGAGAGGGGGTTTGTATGAAAAACAGTCTGCTAGCTTAAAGGTCAGGAGCCAGACTCTAAGGATTGTCTCCAAACCACAGCTGCAGCCTTCACAGGTGACATGAGCACAGCGAGTTCACACTGCCTCAGTTTGCCTCCCTTTGTGCAAAAGGATGTGGTTCTTGATTAGCACTTGAAAAAATTTATTTTAAAAACCTGACTCAAAATACTTGGGCATCTAATCTCAGCAAAATCGGTGAGATTTGAGTGGGAATGGCCAAGTATATTGCAGCAGAACACAAAAACCTCTGAGGAGCTTGAATGCGTTCTGATCCCGCTCACCTTGGAGGGGACTGGCAGCTCTGTGTGTGCAGCTGCTCGTGGCCTGCAGAACCAGGCCGTTCCCTTACTGAACACAGGATTTAGCACACAACAGAAGGGGGGGAACATTTGATTTCCAGTGTTTCTTTTCCAGCCAAATCTGAAGTGGACATTACTGATCACTTTGAAAATCACGTGTTTCAATGAGCCAACACAGACTCAGGCCCTCGAGAACCTAAAAAAAATTCTGGTGAGCAAAGGCTGGAATAAGTCCTTCCACAAACCCAGGATACATCAACGTGCTTCTCTTCTGCTGCTTTGACTGATCTCCCATTTTACTGCTGGCCATTCTCTATCCTCCCTGATCATTATTTTCCACAGCTTCCTCTCACTTCCAGCCTACCCAGCACAGCCCAACTCTTTATGTTCTCCCCCCACTCCTCCTTGTCAGCCTCCAAACCCTGCTCTCTCCTATAACCCTGCTCCCCTTTTCCCTGCATTCCCCTCCTACAACCTTAATAGAACAAAATTTGGTTTTGAAGCGAGGACCTACACGACTTCTTCCTAGTGTCCATTCTGTTGAGCCTTGCACAGGACAGAGTTACACAGTTTGTTTCCTCACTTAACCAGCTCCCCACAACCCAAAAAATACTGTAGTACAGAGACGAGGGCTGTCTGTCCATTGCAACCCTTCCATTTACCCCTTGCCCCACTTATTCAAGCTGGGATGTCCCCAGGGCAGGGGCTGTGGGATGTCTCAGGTGCCCCCAAAGGTGCAATCCCAGCTTGGCCCAGGCTACGGCTCCCAGCACTGCCCACCCCAAGGCTGGGGACACCAGGCTGAGCACCATTAATCCCCATGTCCGGTGTTCCTCTGCAACCACCATGAAACATCAACATTCCCCTTCAGCACAAACATAAATAGGCTGCACATGGCAGTAGGAAACACCCTGAAATTTTATGAGGGTATTAAAACTGCTGCGTATTTTTATTATATCCCATTAAAAATGCCATCACCAACATTTATTCTAATACAAAAGTGACCCGACATCCCCTCAGTTAGGATCATAACTTCCCACTCCACGTGCTGGTTTCATGTAGCAGATTCAATGTGTGATTTCCAGAAATTTTTTAAGAGTTTAAATGACAGGAAAGCGGTTTTCCCCACAAATGACTCTAGAAGCTGATTCCCAAATCCATCTCTATTACTAAATTACCTTAAAAATGATACTTTCACTGAAGTGCAAATTAATGAGTCTGAAACAATTTATTTGAGGAGGCAACACAGCAGTAAGTGTAGTTACATAAATGATCCTCCTGACACCTATTTCTCTCTGATATTTATAAAAAGATAACTTTCTCTTGTTAAAATCATCTACTGACAAAGTTAGGTAATACACCCTTGGAAACAACAAGCTTGATACCATTGTTTAACAACAACCGAAATGTACATACATTTGCATGATCATTTAAATGAGGAAGGCAGACATTTGCTGTTACTGAAAACTAGGAGATAATTTTGTGCATCTAAAAGGGCATTACAAAATGGCAGTTCTCCCACCAACATTTCTGTAAGAGTAACACACAGAACGTGCATCAGACGATAAATGGGCTAACTACATTTCTTACATTACAGTACATCTATTACATTATAACATGCTAATTAAATTTCAGAGCAGAGCTTGCTGTCTTTTACATGGGTTAGGAACCGAGAGGCAGAGAAAGGCAGCAAGGCACGCACAGCAGAGCACAGTTGTAAGAGTTTCTGCTGAAGCAAACTTTCCACTGAGTTGGAAATCTGCTTCAGAGACACAACCGCTCACACGATGTGCAGAGAGCAGCCAGCTGCTCCTACCAACGCAGCAAATGATTAAGTGCTTCTTTTAACAGCACCACTCCTCAGAGCACTCCACGCTAAGCCAGCAAACAGGCAGTTGCATTATCTGGAGCATTATTTTAGAGGAAAATAAAGAAGCTGGCAGAAGCTGGCTTCCCATACCTCAATAGCACTGCAGCAGCAGGCTGCGGATAAAGGCTCTTTGTGCGCGGCAGAACGGTAAGTGCAGCTCTAATAACGCTGTAATTATCAGCTGAAGAGTGCTATCAAAAAGGCCAAATATTTGCATCCTCCAAACAGCAACTTGGACTGAAATCCCAGGAGGTGTCAATACCACCAATATATACAACTTTGCAGGTCAGAACTCGCAGTCCTTGCCCTTGTTTTTGACAAGCACAAAGAACAAAAACCTGTGGGAACCCATCAAACCGAGTGATTCAGACACAGCTAATTGAGTTAGACATGCTGATCACTCTGCCTTCCAGAAGCACTGCACACTGCAACGTTTTCCCAAGCTGCTGCCACCCTCCAGCTGTTGATACCGCGGCCCTCGTGGTACCATATCGAGCAGCACAGACTCACAGCCTTCGCAGAATCCCGCTGAACACATCCCTTCCTAAACGCCTGTTCTGCCCGTCCCCTTCCCGCACGCCCCTTCTGCACACCCCCTGTCAAACAACTGCCCCACAAACACTCACAGAGACAAAAGCACCGTGCAAACAGCACATTCCTTACTCTATAGTTAAGCACTAATGTACGACAAGAAAAGCCGCTTCCATTTCTTTTTGAAGAACTTCTGACCATACCATACCTCCCCTTATCCCCCCGGATCACAAAGCTGTGAGCCATGAGCCTTTACTATTACTTTAAAAGCACTATGAATACCTTGTCTTGTGCTACAGTCACCAGAATGCCGACCCAGCAACAATCACCAGTCTGGAATTAATAAATCCAAGGTATGAAGCAGTGGGAAAATTCATAAGCAAGCAGCTGAAAACGGAAAATTCCCTTACTTTCCATGTATTCAAGCATCAGCAGATGAATCCTCACACAATTTTTTCCTAGTAGCAGCTGAATTTTAGACCCTTTCGCTACAGCAGAGCTGTCCTTCACACGCGTTGGTCGTTCAGAGCATGAGCCTCAACATCCTCTTTTGACCGTCTCTAGCAACAGATGGCTACTGGATTCCACTTTTAACTATAAGGAAGGAAACTAAAGGGACGTTCCTCTTTTGTAGCATCTCTGGAAGCGTTCGCCAGACATATATCCTTTAAAACACCCCCTTCCCGCCCCCCCCCTCCAAAAAAAAACCCAACCCAAAAAAAACCCAGAAAACCCAAACAACTCTAGACAAAGATCTCATTTGGCTTTTCTTAGAAAGACTGCAACTTCTTCCTGCACATCACAAAACACAGTGTTATTTTCTAGAATTTGGAGATTGCAACTGTTGCCCCAAATGTCTCAGCAGCGACAGATATCAGACATCACCCTCTTGGAACCGACAGACTCGCAGCATTAGGGATACGAAACATACAACCACGCTCCTCTCTACAGAGGGAACCGTCATGTTCTACATTATTACTCCTTAGAAACCTCCATTCCAGCTTAAAACGCTCCCTCCAAAAGCAAACTCCGCAAAGTCAGTGTGGAGTTCGAACAACCACGCTCTGATGTCCTGGGCTATTGCCTCGGCCCCGGTAACAGCAGCAGTTCCGACCGAAACTTGGCTGCCGAGGCACAAGCCCGAGCAGGACCCAGTTCCCTCTTCCGCGCTCAGCGGGAAGCGCCGCGCTCCTTCCCCGGCGCGCCCAGAGCCGCATCCCCCGCGGCCCCGCTGCGGGGCGGAGGGGCCCCGAGCAGCCCCGGCCCCGGCCC
>VZTD01005736.1:2631472-2671947 GCA_013397725.1 Rhagologus leucostigma
CCCCGCCGGGGGAGCAGCTCCGGCCCCGCACCTGCCCGGCCCCGCCGCGCCCGGGGAGCGCGGATCCCGCGGGACGCTGGGGCGCAGGGACCTCCCATGCAACGTGGCACTGGCGGGGCTTCACCCCCTCGCACCCTTCCCCTCCTCAGCCTGAGCCACGCCGCCCCCGCTTCCACAGCCCTGTTAATCTCCGTGAGCCCAGATCCTGCTCACCCATCCCTCCTCTAACTCTTCCCGGCTCAAGCCTCCCGCTCCTCAGCCTGCTCCTGTCATCGCGCTCTTGGACACGGGATAGTAGCTATCCTCACCCGGCATTAGCCACCAGCCACCCTCCTGTCTTTGCTTTAGCCACCTTTGAGCAAGTGCAAGAAGCAAAAACACTTCCCCAAGACGGTCACCTTCATGAAATTGTGTCCCGTCTCACCAAAACAGACACGCCAAGCTTTTTGTATTGGGGTGACTCCTTTGCTCTTCCAACATTTCGAAGGACAATTATTTCTGAATGGAAAAGCATAATTACAATTTTAACAAAGGCACTTTCACTTTCAGAAATAATGTTTTTACCAAGGTATTTGGTAAAAATTTTACCAAGGTATTTTACCAAGAAATCCAGCAAGTGAGAAGTTTGTGTAATTCTGACAAAGCTGAAAGCCATCAGACAATTACCTCAACAAAACAGTAGTGGGAGGCAATGGGAGTGCTTAAATCCTACTGCAAATATCACCAAAACACAAAAAGTCACAGAAACCACTGCTAGCAGACAAGTCAATAGTTGTTTTATTTCCACCTCAGCCAAATCCCATCCTGAACGCACAGTAATACATTGCTAAGAAGCTCCATTCGCAGAAGGAACTTGGATGGGCTCCCTATCTCACTGAAAATTATGGAGATTTTCCACTTACATGCACAAGGCCAAGATCTCATTCCTGGGAATTGGTGACACAAGAATCAATTGCATCTGTGCTTCCAAAATAAACAACAGCACAATACCTTCCAGCTTAAGGGATTTGGCCTGCACCCCCTGGACCTCTGCCTTCAGCACTGTGGCCAAAAGCTGTTAGCTGGTAAAGATTTCTTGGCTTTTGGGGTGGATTAAAAAATATGAAAGTTTGCTGCTCTGCTGAGGGAACTGCTCAGCAGCTGCACGTGGCGTTTCCAGGCAGATGTGTGAGACAGACACAACATACGGAACACAACTGGAAATTCCGTGCAAGCATCAGAAGAGCAGGGCGTAACACCCCGGCAGTAGCAGGGCCCAGGTGGCACAGCTGGGAGAGGTAAAGCACATGGAGAGCACATGTGAAAGGAGCAGGGGGCAGGTGGACATGCACTCCCAAAGCTTTTTTTAGTCATATCCACTAGTGCCAGGTATTCCAAGCAGAACATTTACACTGAAGCAGTACAGACATCACCAGATTTTATTTTTCTTTCAGAATCAGGTCACAAAGCCCAAAGTTTCTATTTTAAGTCTTAGGAACTCATACTCCTAGGACAACTACATCATCTTCGAGACAGTGCACTGACAATGGGTTACTGAATTAGTCTTAAGGCCTAATGCCAAGGATTTGGGGATGAGGGAGCACATAAGAACTGTGAGAATGTTTGGAGGTCAGATTGTGCTCATGGGTGCCTGTGCTGGCATCTCCAACAAGCTCCACAGAGCCCAGCTTCTTGTACATTCATATAACGGGAAACCCGACCTACAGATCTGCCACGAATTGACCTCTAGAAGCCAAGACATTTTTGGTTCATTTCCCCTCCTCGATACAAATGTTTCCAAGATTTGTTTCTGCGCCTTTTCCTTGAAAATACTCCTGCAGACGCAGAATCCCAGGAGGGCACACCAGTGCCTGCCCTGTCAGTGCCATGTTCCCGACACTGCTCTTTGTGTTCTGCTCCCATGTTCAAGACCCAGTGCTCCATCAGACAAAACAACTTCAGGAAATTTTCCTTCCAGTTGAATTCAGTGGAGATTTTCAGGCACAATTCATTTGCTGGTGGTTTTTTCATCTTTTTCCACATATAAGCTGCAATACCCATATATAGCAAATATATAGCAAATTATGACTTAATTCAAACTGCGCCAGTGTCCATATGCCATATCTCAACATTTTTACATTGCCTTTTGACCTTACATCACTTTTTTGCCAGCTTCTCCCTCATTTCACACAGCAAAATTTCCCTTAAAAATTAACCCACATACGTGTTTCATAACCTCTGGCTGCAGGCCTGGCAATATAGAGAGGATGATGTACGGTGAGTACTTACCACGTCACTGCACTCACACCTGAAGAACTGGATACCATTAAAACTGAAATCTATGTTCAAATAGTCAGGTGCCCTTAAAAGTGACCATGAAATCTTCCATGAGCCTCCCATTTCCTACTCCATTCTGCACATGCATGACTTGTCAGCACACGGCGTGGCAGCAAGCCTTGGGCTGCTCATCATCCCAAACGAGGGCAGCTTTGACAATTTGGATAAAGTTCAGCAAATTCCCCACTGGCAGGAGCAGGTGTGAGTGTGTGTAGGGGGAAAGAGAACGTGCAAGACACCCAAAAAGGCAGACACACGCTTGATAATGTGATTTCAGACAAAGATTCTATTTTAAAATTTGACTTGTATTCTGAAGAGTAATTTTATTTAAATTTAAATAGCTGTATTTGAAAAGAAATGGAAGGAATTGTGCTTAGCTGTTGCCATTGCAAAAATCTATTCTGGAATGTGCTGAGCTATGAATATCACCACAGAAAATTCGTAAAATGCACAGCTCATTTCAACGCCAAATTGCAGTTGAAAGACTCACAATTAATCAACAGACTGTAAGAACCCCAGCTCATGATTTAAACCTGATTTCATTTACACCAACATAATGCAACTGATTTCAGTAGAGGTGGAACTTATTTACGTGGTCGTAAGAACTTAAAACGAGAAATGTTAACAATGAGGAGAGGCCTTCAAAGTAGGAAACTCTCATTTCTCTGCAAAAAATCCCAGCCCTTTAAAATCTGATTTTAGATTTTGAAAGTTTATTTTCCAGTTATACTGCATGTGTTAACAGTAACAGTAGAAAATGAAACTAGATGCAGCACTGCAACCTGAATCCTGGCCACAAAATGAGGCATTTTCACCAAGAATTCATGCATAAAAATCATAGACTGTTCAGAGTACCACAGGTTCAATAAAAGGTGGTTTCAAACTTCAATGTTCTTAACATCTTGATGTTCATGATGGGCTGGCAAACACGGCTTCAAAGCTTTTCCTTCCAAATCAGCCAGTGCTGAAATGCACAGAGTATCATGAACCTGCAGGGACTCAGGTTTATGGGGTTTTTACCTAAATGCTTTAGCACAGACATTTTCAGCTGCACCACAAAGCAATGAGTGACCGGCTGCTAGAACACACCACAGCGTGGTTAACCGTGGTCCTTTCACAGAAAGCAATGTGACTAGGTGCTGTTATCATCTGGGGTGGTTTCTCACAGTTCAAAGCCAAAAATCACTTTTGAGTTTTATTAACCTTAAACCAACAAGCCAATTTTAGTTTCAAATCAAGGTTTGTAAGTCTTAGCTAAATGCAGTTACTGCCTGAAGATTCACAGATACCAGAGCAGAAGAGCAGACAATAAAACAAGGTTTTAATCTTTTAATACGATACACACAAAACAAACCTGAACATAACCTTCCTGCAAGGTACACAGCATAAAACAGCCTTGAAGAGAATTTTTGTAGAAAATTGTATTCTACTTCAGGCTTGCCTAAATAAATCAGGGGAATTTGTCCAGCACTCCCCACTCTGAACTCACAGAAAGCTCTGACTCACTCCTCTGTAATACTTTCTAGTATAAGGAGGATCACAGGGCCAACTTTTATCCCTAATCTTGCGGAACATTCCTCAGTACCTCCAACTCCAGCAGCTTTATGCGTGCCAAAATGCAGGCTGCAAAACTCTGGCAGCAAATTTAAACATGCAGAAACTGAATTACAGGCTGCGTAACTCCAGTAGTGCTCCTACCTTACATTACCTACACATACATCTCTTCATAAATTGCACTCAGAAAAAAACCAAGACCAAGTATTTCAAAGCTTGAAATTTTAAGTGTGATTGTGATTTTTCTACAGTTTTATGCTCTTTGCATCTGACAGGGAAGAAAATGTTTCATTAGATTAGTATTAAATACATATTTAAGTTTGATAACAACCTTATTGCTAAACCAGTATTACTTTTTTTCTTCAACTTTGTGCTATAAAGAAGAAAGAATTGTATTTTCCTTTTATATTGCCTTTAAATTTTCAAATGCAAATGTAATTTTTTTTTACCTACAGGACTTAAACCCAGCTTTCAGAAAATAAAGCAGCACCATGAATTAAGTCTTGAGGTGAAAAAATATGGTTTTCAATATGCAATTTCACAGCAATAAATATCTTGACTTGGTAAAATATTCATATATTCAACTAGAAATGAAATAAGAAATCATCATCAAAATCTTAAAAGCATTCTAAGCCCTTCTGGACTACACATAGGTTGGACTGACTGGGGGATACAGTAAAGAAAACCCGGCTTTTGTGAAATGTTCAGTCTGGTATGAACCTGAAGATAAAAAAAAAAGATACTTAACACATGCATTCAACACCCACCTGTAAATATTAAAACAGGTATAGACAACAGAAATCAAAGATTTTTGCAATACAGGGGAATATTAAAAATGATACCTGAGGTCAGTGTGTTTCTGCTAAGAACCAGATGCAAATGCAACAGACTTGCCTCCTGGTGCATGAAAAGCAAATACAGCTCTGTTGACTAGAAACATAATTAAAGTGAGAAACACAGCAAAATGGGGTGTGGAAAATGAGCAATGCATGGCCCTAACAATAACTGAATCAGAACTCGTAATTCTAGCATCCATACACACATTCTACAGTGAAAATAATTATGAAGGAATGCCTGTTTCTACAGCCTCAGTAAACTCAGACTTACCTGGATCCCTCTAACAAGTATTTTGCATCTTGTCTTCTTTTTACTCAGAAGTCACAGACAGGAGAGACTCCAGAAATACCCTTCAGTTAGATTCTGCTGTAGAAGCATTTCAAGGAAACATCAGTTTCTAAGTCATGCAGCTTGTCAGACACTTGGCACTAGACACGGTGACCTTGGAACATGAATTCAAAGTCTAATGTCACATACTTTGGCAAATTTCTATGCATACATCATGTAGGACAGTTTCTGTGTTCTTCCATAAAAACCCACAGAACAAAAAGGTGCTGCAAGGAACTCTTTCAAAAGTCAATGTGAACACAGCATCACCTTGTGTACTGGCCTTAAGTCTTCAAAATGCAGCATATATTCAGCAGTATCTGTTAGCCTGCTGACCAACAACTGACCATTTCAAAATGTATCAGCAATACACGTGAACAGCTGTTAAACTTGTGCAACAAGGTCTTGTTATAAGCATACTGCAAGTTTATATAGATTTGTTCCCTTACGAAAATGTCTACTATAAGTGATTTGAGAGATGTTTTTGGACCTTCCTACCCTTGTTCCATAGAGTACGTAAATCCAAGTAAGAGGCAAGATTCACCTAGGAATAGTATCCTAGAAACATTCGCATTTTATTTTTCTTAGTCTGAAATCAGCCACGTTTCTAGATAATGTCACAAATACAAATTCCTCCTACAAAACCACAGCATGTACCAGTAAATCAAAGAAGCCCCAATTCACACCGAGATAGCAAGAGTTCAGAAAATATTGCACCTCAGCTTTCTCTGAACCTTTGCAAATATACAGAAGAGATTTATTCTGTACAGAACACAAGCTTTGCAATTTACCAAAGCAAGGAGGAAGGCATAAATGTTTCCAGCCTTTGACTGTACAACAGATCTAGCACAGCAGCTGTAGGATGGAACAGCAGCTAGAAGCAGTTGAGTCCAAGGTGTATTTGTGTAGACTCCTTGTGCTTTCAGATGCAAGTACAACTCAAGTAGAAATAGTTCTACAAAGGTATATTGCAAAATTAAATAGTCCTTTTAATAACTAAGAGGGTGATTTTCCCCCCAGTCAGTACCTGAGTTGGAAGATTCGGAATAAGCAATAAATTGCACCAACTGGTCTTTCCCGTCACACTTGACAACCCAGCATTAAAGGAAACAAATCATTTGTGGAGTGAAAAAGATCTGCCCCATTGAAAGGAACAAAAAACCCATGAGGAGCGTTTTTCATGGAACAGCAGCCCAGTAATAATTCTTCATTTATTAAGGTCAAAGAACTAGCTACTCAAATGGAGGACAGCAGCTTTTCATCATCCCCGGCGATATTTATACTTCCACAGAGTTGGCTCTAGTAAGTAATTTTCAATCCAGGAACTGTGAGCATTATCCAGTGTTCCATGTGGTAGACCTACAATTCTTAATCAATTCTTATCCATCCCTGTTCCAGAAGTTGTCAAGAATGGGAAGATGTTCAACAAGCAGCTGTGCTTACCTGAAACTACTTCAATTATATAAACAAAAAGGTCAATACAGACACACAACAGAACGCCAAGGTAAGAGGTCTACATTAAGCAAAAGTCTACAAATTCAGATGCTTAACGCAACTTGTTCCTTTATTTGTTTAGTCACCTCCAGTGTTCTGGCTTGGCTGTCTACAATGCATCTATTTTCTGAGGAACCAAAGAGGTTACGTGGTTTCTACTTTTGTAATTTTAAAGCCACATTATTTTAAGCAAGCAGACAAAGCAAGTTTGTGTCTGAATGGTCACAACCCTCGGGGTACTGCTGCAGTATCTGCGTAAACCTGTTGTGATCTTAAAGGTGTTTGACAATCTGCCTTGGCACTGCTGCTGCTGCACCAGGCACACAGGGCTGTACCACCTTTTCTCACCATCTTTCCCTTTCCTCCTCTTCCTCCCTTCCATGCCAGCAGCTGGGTAAGACAGCTGCTGAGAATCTGGGATCTGTGAGAGCCAGGTTCATGCAAGGAATGGTGACTGAGCCCTTGTTTTAGAAGGGAAACATTCAAACACCATCACCCATCAGTAAAGAAAAGTCAAAGTCAGTTTACACTGAGTTCCCTGATAGAACTCCATGAAGTGTATTTACTCTAAACAAAAAACAGTCTGTGCAACTCTGATGCCTTCTTGACAGCTTCAACGCTAAGACAGAAGGCAAAGCCATGTTTCTTTCTGCAGCATATCAAGAATACTTTAATAACCAGTAAGATTCAGATCACCTTTAATCAAAGCATAAGGAGCTGTGTATTTAAGCAAGAATAACTTGTATTCAAATAATCATTACTGATGTCAAATTAACGTTCTGAGTCATTACCCTTTAAATGTCAGTGAGCAGAGCATGTCATTCACACATCCATGATCTAAATCAGCACACAGCCCCAGAAGGACAACACAATCAGTGTTCACTTGTCAACAAGAAGTCCTGTTTCTTTTTCAAGTAAAACATTCAGTAAACACTTCAGGATTTTCTTTGATTTGAAATTATAGTAGAGTGGGGTGGGATTTTATCCATGTGATACTGAAAAGCACAACAACTTTTAAGGGTTTTTTTTAAACAATCAACTGGATTCACAGAAGTCAGCTGAAATGAAACACGACAAAGACCTTCCCCGAAGCTACTGCCTTGCAGTTGCCTTTTTATGAACAGAAACTTCATTACATAGTGAAAAAACCTTTAAATTTATCAACGTGGGACAGGCACCACATGTGATCAGAACAAATGACTTCTCACTCACTTTCAAGAGAAGAACTTCCTTTTGCTATTACAGCCGCAATCCAGATCCCAGATTATATCTATATATGAAGATCTGAGCTGGAACAAGGCAGTTCTTCACAAACCCCATCCATTTTTTGGAAGTATACTGAACAAAAGATTGCCTGTATCTTGCAAATGTACGAACAGTGCAACAAAATCTTTTATTGCTGACCAGGAAACAGTTTCACGTGATTAAAACAAACACTTGTGCCCTTGTTCAAAAACAGTCAGATAATTAAGAAGTATCAGACACTAATAATGTCCATACAGTTTGTCTGCTTCCTTGTGTACAAACACAAGAAAAACAAATCACTATTTTTCTGCAAAACTAAGCCTTATTCACTGTGAGACTTTTTTGAGTGAAATGAAGGCAATGGCTCTGGTACAGTGAATCACTTCTCATGAAGTTATCTTGGTAAAGGTTCTGCAGGAAGAGTATGTCTAAAAACTGTTAGCAAATATACACAAGGAGGCAGGACTGATGAGAAGCTACACGTAACCTTCGATTTACAGCCTTACTACTGCAACTCCGCAAAATACAAAATGATTTTGTATGAAAATTTTTAAAACAAAACATCTTTTACATGATTGCAAGTGCATAGTTTACAAGTTCAGCCTTGTCTGCCTGTTGTCAGTTTTACAGCAAAGAGGGACAATGCTTTGACAGATGACAAATACAGGATAAGCCCTTTATCATGTTTCACTTTTATTGAACATTTTCTGCAAATGCAGATTACAACCTTGCTTTAGGTTGCACGCATCAACTTAAGCCATAATAAATCAGTATTTTTGAAATCCAAATCCTAGTGGTAAGGGTTAGGTAGTGGTCGATTTCTGTAGTCAGAGAAATTACAACAGTGTTAAGTGTCACTCATAAAAGCAGTATGGTGCAAGAGGCTCTTTGGTGCCAAAAAATTGTCAGTGATGCATTTATGAATGCTACTGAGTAAAAAGCAATCTAATTTACAACTCTTCCTCGCAGTGCTAGAGAAACATTAAAGGACACTGGAGACTCCCACACCTTGAGCAGTCTGCGAAGAAATATCACCATTACAGAAAAGCTGTATAAAAATCAATGACAAAAGACTTAAATCAGAAGGTATATCCTATCTTTCATCCTGAAATACAGGTCAGGTACGGCCCAGCTCTACAGCAGGCATATTAAATAATCAGATTTAAAGTGATCTACACATTGAGACCTGAAAGATCACTGCCTTAATCTCACACCCATTTATATGGGCATTTATGTGGCAATGTACTTGCATCATCTAAATCTTCAGTAGCGCCTAAAGAACAAACTGCCTCCACACCAGCATGCACCCAGAACAGCCGTATGGCAAACACCTAGAAGGATGTAGAAACCCCACATTTCAAGTGAAGTCTAAGAAATCCTAAAGGAACTCACAGTTCATATCTCTACTGACTCGTGACTTTTTAAACCAGCTGAGTGTAACAAAAACACAGACTTACTTGTGAGGTTTTTCCAAACTACAATGTATAGGCCGATCCTCGCGTAGATATACACATATGTACAAAATTTATAGAAAAACAAGAGTCCTGTAGACAAGATTCCTATCTTGAGTGGAAAGACACTACATATACCATAAAGGAGAAACGGAGATAAAGGGCCAATTCTGCCATCACGAGCACTCGTGGTTCCACACTACCTTCAGTCATTATTGCATGCATTAGATGCCCAGAGTCACAGGTACCTCTGGCGCAGCTGAGCCAACTGACTAAACTGCTCTTCCAGTACATCTCACTTTCAGCCTGATCTAAAAGTCAAGGTACTACTTCACACGTCAATAAAAGAGGAGAAAGAAAACCCTCATGTGATTTGCTACAGCAATAAATGTAGTTATTTGCACAACCTGGCTGGGTTTAACACAACTGCAAATCTCCATTTCAAAACAGACTATTCTACCTCGCAACACCTGCATGGTCAGAAACAGAAAAGAGAAAATATACAGCTTCTCAGACACTCACTTAGAACTACCACCTCTAAAAATCAAACTTTCTGTTTCTTTTAAAATGCAAGTTTGCTTCACTGAACTACCACTGCAAATCCTACTCTTTCCCTTCCAACCGTGCCTGCCTCAGCATTCCAGATTACAGCTGAGGCATTTGCACCCTCTAGCTGTCACAGGGAGGACACATTACTTATATCTAACTTACATTCATTTTCAACTTCAAATTTATTGAGGCAGTTTATATCAATGTATCCATAAAATAATTCAGAAATAACCCAAGTATACCATTTAAACATCTTCATGATTTATCCATTTACACACTCAGTACACAAACAACCCAGCCTCTGTACAGGTTCAGCACATGCAAACCACCCATAAAGACAAAAACTTTAATTAAAAATAAGTCACAACTCAGTGTACTGTTTCAACTGCATCTCCATTTACCAAATGGCACATTGAATATTCTCTAAAATAAGATGTTTTTAACAATCTTGTTAAAAAATTCTTGGGCAAAATATTTCTAGACTTAAAAAACATCAAGATTTTTCAAAACACTCAGGATACTATACAACTTATAATAACCTTGAAATAGGTTTACAAGGTTGTTAACCAAGGTATTTACATACCAAATAATGTAAAGCAAAAAATTTGTATTTCTAATGACAAAAAGGTGATGCATTAAAGATTTATGAAATTAAAATTAAGGCTCTTTGTTATAGTTCTTTATGTAACTTTACATAATAGCCAACTTTGGAAATGTCAGTCTTGCACATTCTTGTCAATCTACTGCATTTAAAGCAGTAGAGTATATTAAGTATTACTTTGAATAATTACATTGCTACTTCTATGTTTGAGCATGCTTTTGAAACACTGTAATTATGAAATATTTACAATGTGTAACCTTCAAACTTTATGTAAAAGCCCAAGTATGACTGTCTGATTTGAATACAAACAACATACTTGTAAAAACGTTTTTACTTCTCAAAATTAAATGTAAACTACTACAGTTTTAACAAGCAAACCAGCTCTGAAAAGTTTCAATGTGTGCCTGAATGTGGACAGTAGAAGTTATGTGAAATTTCTCAGACAGTACTGTTTTTCATTTCAGACTGAACTATTCATTTTATCAACTGTTTTCTGTAAGCGTGTAGAAAAATTAAATATTTTTTTAAAAAATTATTCCAAGACCTCCATATACTTTGAGCTATGTCCATAGGTTTCTTGAAAACTCAATACTGTCTCGCAGGTTGTAGTGATTGGTCCACAGTTTATTTCAGGATGTGTGTTCAACTAAAAGCAACTCGCTGTTTTTCAACGTCATTTCTCTTAAAAGCACAATGATATAAAACACTGAAGACAAAACAAAAAAAAAATGGAATGGTAACCTAAAGATCAAATTCATTAGCCATTTCTCCTACTATATCAAAATTTGTAGTCAGAATTGTCTTTATTGACTTTATTTTTAATTTTTGTACACAAAGAAAAACATGTTCATATCCATCATGAACAAAAACTTAAAAAGGCAGAACTAGAAGACATTTGTGTCCTTCACCAAAGCAAAGCTGTGCTAAAGGTTCCAAACATTTCCATTTTTAAAATAAATATTTTCTTTTTTTTTCATTGTCTACATTCCAGTCTTCAGAATGTCACTGGAAACTGCAGCCTATCATGAAATACACACTTTTAAACAGAGTCCCAGCTCACTGCGTTTGGTAGCTTGCCATACCATATCCAGCTTGGTTAGGTATTACAGGAGCACCTTGTCCCTGGGCAGGTTGAGCACCAAATCCACCCATCCAGGCAGCAGATGGAGATTGGCTTAAAAAGAAACAGGATGGTTAAAAAAAGTGGGGAAAAGCAACTTCAAAAAAAAAAAAAAAGAACATAAAAACATACTTCCTACACAACTACTTGTATCAAAATAGAACAATTTCTTCTTCTTTTTAATGAGTAATTCAGGTTAAGCACTACAACATGTGATTCCTGAAAATATCATGAGCTTTTTAAGAACAAAAGAGAAAAAAGCCCCACAAACCTTAGGTACTAGTTGCACATGGCACCTGCCTCCAAAGGCATGAACACACACAGGTGGCTGGAACTCAACATCAGTGATGCAGAAAGGCAAAAAATACCCAATACCTCATGGGCATGAACACCAGTGATAGGTTTATCAGGGCTTAACTGGCACCAGACAATGAAGAACCAGGCAAACAAGTTATTTCAAAATTATGTTAAAACAAAGAGTTCTTGTGAAGACTGCAGTCTTCAAGAAATCCATAATTAAAAGCCCACCCAAATTCTGAAACTGCACCAGTTCAAGGGTCTGTGCATCCCTTCTCTCCCAGTAGGCAAATACCCGGGCTCCTGGCTCAGACTCACCACCTCAAGTCAGAATCCAGAATACATTTAGATACCAGACAAGACCACCACCCAAAACTTTACCACACTGGGTGGTCTTTGTGCCTCCACCACACACGAAATGTGCCAGCAGGTACAAGTCAGAGAGACTCACCCCAGTATCAGCTCCATGACAAGCACTGAACATAAGCTTTAAGTACACAGGAGTTCCCCTAAGGCTTGAAACCTTGTGCAATCCTTGACCCAAATGAGCCTGAAACTTAGATACAGCCTTCTTGGAATATTCTAAAAAAATTAAATAGAATTACTCACTCTACTCCAAAACCCTGTTGATTCCATGCTTGGCCATACATTCCATACGATGGTACTTGCCACCCATTAGCCATATATTGCCCATACTGTTGTGGATTTCCATATACTTGGCTCCATTGCCCCCACTGACTGTAATCCACCTGCAGAAAGAATAATCCATTGTACTTCAGGTTCTTGAGATGGTTTATGCTGCATTTGTGCTGCTGAAGGCAAAGTTTTGGCTATATCAATCAGAGAGCTAAAACAAGCAATAATGAGATCTGAAAAATAAGATGTCACTCTGACTTAATTAGATCCTTGCACCGAAAATGTATTTGCGTGTGCTTGAAACCCCAAAGACTATTTGGTTGGACAGCCACCTAATCTGCAGTTAGCAAAACAGCAAGAATTAGAATTACCTCAAAGTTTCTCCCTATCTTGGATCATATCCAGAAGACAGTAACAGATATTCCATCAAAATCACTAGCCCAATTTGATGAACTGGAACATAACTGAGACAGAACATGGAATTTCATAAGAACTCCACCACAAAATTTAACCATTATAACTGGGAAGTCATTACAGGTATAAACACAATTGCTTTTGTAATACGAAGAAAAGGTTAAGTAGTTACCTGTTGGAAGTTTTTAGTCATATCAGGGGATTCTTTACCCCAATAACATTTAACAACATGTCCTTCAATTGTGGTTCCATTAACTGAAACAATAGCATGTGCTGCACTTTCATGGGTTGAAAACCTAAAGAATGTGAAAATAAACTGATGTTATGCTTTATAGTACTTCTTCCTGATTACCTAAAAAACAGTGACTCCATACATACAGGAAATCCAGAGAAAAACATCTGCTTTCACAAACATTCATCTTCTCAGGTAAAAATACTGGTGGCCCTTTTTACAAGTTCCAAATTATTCTATGAATATATGGTGACAGCTTTTATTGTATCAGGACAAGTTCAATCAAGTGAAATTACACAGAGATAAAGCATTACTATACGCACAGACCCAGAGATTTTGCTTTCTCTGTCCATACCTGACAAATGAGTAACCTTTTTCTGGAAACACCCTTATTTCCATAATCTGTCCAAACGGTGAAAAAGTCTGTCTCATAAGTTGATCTACAACACAAAATGTTTTTGAATTAGTAATCATCCTGGTGTCCAGAAAGTTTCAATAATAAAAAATAATAGAACACTTCATACCTGTTAGCCCCGAGGCAATTCCTCCACAGTACACAGTACAATTTTTTGGACTTGACTGATTTACTACGTCTTCAAATCTCAACTGTTTTGTATTATCTATAAAGAGAGAAGGCTGGTTTTCAGCAGTGGGCTGACAGTAACCCAGACACTTACCTCATACACAAGCATGAATTTCACATTCAACAAACACAGTCAATATTTTATGACAGACCAGTAGTGCCACCACTATGTTGATACAACATACCAAAAAATCTATTCTTTAGTATCTGGAAGGCAAGCTAATATGAAATTTAAGTGACATGATTTTGCCTTATATTTTCTTCCCCCATCGAACAGTGACAGGACAGCAAACACAACACAGCATGACATGAAGCTCTTACTTTCTTGTGTACTTTTGGGGGCTGGTGGTTTCCTTGTCGCCCAGTTAGTTCTGATCTGGCGGCCTCCCAACCACTGGCCTCCCATGTGTACAATAGCATTTTCTGCATCCTGAAGAGATTAAAACAGAGATTGTAGCACTTCCAAACAAGAAGCATGCACAAATCTACTCCCAAGAGTTGGTTATCAGTTAATTCTACTGACAAAACCAGTAACAGTACTAAGAAAAGTATGAAATTCTGAACAATCATAGCAAGCAGACAAATATTAATTAACATGAAGGCTACTGGTTACAGAGAAGGCCCTCAGAAGTCATTTGGTAAAAACTTCCTCCCACTCATTTTCTACACAGGCTAGAAGCCAACTGCAATCACACATTTACTACCTGTATATATGCCATATGCATACATGTACACACACATATATTTATACCATATATACATTTACTATACAATACAAGCATCTGCATTAGAATGTTCAAAAGCTGCCCAAAAACGTGAGGTCATACAGATGCCAGAAGCAATTACTAAAATAAAACAACTATCATTAAATGTTTCTTCTGCTCCCTGGAGGCATGCAACAGATGCTTTGTAAGTTCTCTACATGTTAGTCATTGTATGAACACACACGAGAGTCCATGGCCCACGCAGAGTAATTTTTATCTTGAACATGAAACTGAAGACAATCTTTGAGCTCACATTGTAAGCAGAAACACCTGGTAAGCAAAGGTAAGTTTGCTAACAGCTGCAAGAAGCAATTTGTCTCCCAATTGCTTTGGAAGAAGACAGGCAGAGCAATAGTTAATACATGTTTGAAATGCTTTTCCAAGAGCACAAAGCTTAAGAAAAAAACTGCCAAGCACAATGGACAAAGAAAACGTGGACAAGTTAAAGGTGAGCTGCTCCCAGCTGGAATTCTCTTCTTGAACTCAGGACCTTGATCTTTCTAGGTTTTAATTACATGGAGTATTCTTTGAAAACGCGTAAATACAAAAATGAAATTAGAAAAGATGACCAACAAGAAAAGAAAAACCCAACCTAAAAGACAAAACCGAACCACCAGACAATAAAACACTCCAATTTAGCCAAGCACCCTTGGCTCCCAAAACATGGTGAATACATAATGAACTGACTAGGAAAGGAAACACTCTCTGATGAATCTTGCTGCTATCCTCCTGGAGGATCATAGCTATGACAAAAATGGAACAGAGCCCAAGTCATAACTGATCCAGTCCAATGCAGGAGTTCAATTTTCTCTTAACTGTGGTATGCATTAAGAGCTCAGGCTGGAGTACCTGAAGTCTGGGAGCATATCTCACTTTCCCAAATCTAGCAGAATGATATATTCTGAAAAACAGGCCTTAAAGCACCAGCTCAGAACAGTCATGGCACAACCCTACAGGTGTAGCTGCTGTGGGAATGAACAGCAATCAGCACATAAAGTTTAGAGTACTTTTTAGTACTATGTTTAGAATTCATCCACTGATTTTGTAGAATGAATACAAATTTCAAATTGGAGTTTTTAGGGCTCAGTGTGAAAAGAATCCAGTAACTTTAATTCCGTGAGTGTTACAGTTCCCCTCTGGTCACAGGAACCAAACACAACTGTATGATAATGCAAAAGGGGTACAAGGAAATAACAGCTATTCCTTGCTTATTTCAGCTGTAACACAGAACAAATGAAGTGTAACTGGAAAAATACACTACATCAAGGTATTCAATTGCAGTATCTTATAGCATTGGCAAATCTGAAGAAATTAAAACTTTTCCTCTGATTACAACAGCTCCAGGTAACTGTTACAGAAGATCAAAAGAGATCTGACATGTAGGACTTCTGACCACACAAAAAGGCTTTATATGCCCAAGATCCTGAAACTGTGTGTTTTTCCTATGCAAAATATTTAAGGAAAATGATTGACAGTTTCCCCACGTTGTCCTAAACATACATACAGCTCCTGTACATGTAAATTTGTTTCCCTGGGTGAAGTCTAATAAACAGTGAATACATAAACAGGCAAAACTAAAAATGGAAAATAGGAACTATTTTAAACCTGCATTGTGATTACTCACCAGTTTGTTATAAAAAGATACAAAACCATAGCCTTTTGACTTTCCAGTTGCCATATCTTTAACTACCCGTGCATCCCTGTGAAAAGAAGCACAGCTATATGAGGGTAGTATTGATAACCTGCAAAATAAAAACTAAAAGGAACCACACACACTGTATTGTGAGCATAATTTTTTCTTATAAATTCAGTTAGCCCTAAAACTACAGTCATTCCTGAACTCTCCCTATTGCTTCTTTACCTGTTAGAAAAAAGCAGTAGGACAAAAAAAATAACATGTAATAAACATGCAACCTATGCACATAACCTATACTGGCTATAACTAGAATGTTCAAATTTGAAGTATAAGAGAAACAAAGTTTCCTTTTCTAATATTCTATTGGCTAGGGTCCTCTAAGGTTTACTGTTCTATAAATTACTGTAACAATTCTATCTAATTTACCATGCATTTTCTAAATAGTTAAATGTCTTCTGCCTAGTGATACAAAATATATGAAATATTAAAAAAATCGAAAAAGAGGAAAAAATAGGAATTAAAAGGCATACATGGCCTGTTAACAGATTTCTTTATTTTTCTTGGTCAATTCTCTACCATCATTTTGGAGTTTGGGTAGCTGTAAATTTTGAAAAATTGACATTTTCAGAAATTTAAGAAAGGAGAATAAAACTAACAACAATGCTAAGCACACCAGTACGAAAACAACAAATTTACACAGAAATTTTAGTGAGTAAGTTAAAATGATTGGAAATATAGAACTGCACTGAATATAGAATGTTAAAATGTAAATACTAAAATATGTATATATAAATAATGTATAATAAGAATAAATAGAAATGAGAAAAAATCTACAACTGAGTTCCAGTGTGCACAGTTCCTTGCAGTTAGCCTTCAAGATCCTGTCCATTCTTATGAGCAATTCTGCAAAATAACCAGAATGCTATTACTTTTAATTGTGACTTGGACTTTAGAAAAACTGCAGGTCTCAGGTATAAATATAGATCGAGAAACAGAAACCTGAATTATTCTTTTTAAATTGATTTTTAAAACAGTACTACTTACCACATTAAGAGACAAAAAGCAAAGTAAACAAAACAGCAGAGGTAAGAAATAAGATTTATGATTCATTTAAAAATATGCGTACAGAACAAGAAAAAAATAAGAATTTTGTTCTTAGAAATATATTTCCTGTAAAGTAGTACAAAAACGTTCATGTGCAACTTTGATTTTTATAAAGATAAACTGATAGAAGATTAACAGACTTTTTTTGTAGCAGTACTCTTTAGGACATAAATACTTTAGCACTCTCAAGGATTTTGTAATGTTAAGTATGTTCAATTAGAACACCAGGTCATTTAGTATCACCTGAATTGTCCAAGAGAAGTTTAAAGAAACATTCTCTTAACTGGCAGAAATGTGCACATATTGTAAAGCCACCATTCTTTCATTTAGGATATTATAATTGTAATTCATCCCATTATCATCCAAAAAATCAGATTTCATTCTTATCAGTATTAGCTTTTTTCAAAACATTCCCAAGTTATTAACTAGCTGCTTTATAGAATTATAGTCCAATTTTCCCAGTTTTGCATACTGCCTACGAAATGCAGCAAAAATGCACATAAAACACACCCAGGATACAACATATACCAGTTGTCAAATCACTACTCTGTACACACTCTCAACACCAAAAAGTCACACTTAGAGCAGTAATTAAATTTTAATAAAAAGTTGAAGGACATTAGCATATAAATTAGGTTAAAAGCACATTGCTTTCAGCAAAGCAGAGAACAATTACATTACTGTATTGACATCATGAGACACACTGAGATACAACCCCTCTTTACTACCCACCCACCCACCACAAGGAAATGAACAGCAGAAAAATTATCCCAATAGATAAGAAATAACATTTCAACTTAGAAACACATTTTCACTATCATATTTTCTAACTGATAACAGAAATGTTTATGATGATACTTACGATATTTTACCAAAAGGAGCAAATGCTGACTTGATGTCTTCTGTTGTTATTTCTGGACTTAAATCCCCAACGAACACATGGAAGTGATCTGAAAATAAATAATTTACTAATCAAATATTTAACTGCTATCTAAAGTTTCAACTCCTGAGAAAGTGATGCTCTGCACACAGCACTAGGAACCAGGAACGCTCAGGATTCCATGTGAAGAGCAGCAGCAATTTAATCTGTCCACTCCGGTTTCCCCAGTAGTAAAGCAGAAACAGAAGAATTAGTTTGCAAAATTCTATTAAACACTAGATGGGAAGGAGAGAAGTTATGTTTAAACGCATTTATGATAAATTATTACCACTTTGTGAAGTATTTGTGTACAAGTGATACTGTGGCATTACATTACTTACTGGATGTATCTTTTTTCTGGCTACTTGGTGTTGTTGCCCAGTTTACTTTGACCTCCTGAAAACAAGTATAAGATTTAGTAAAAATTCATAAAATTCTTATATTTTATAAGTTCATTCAAGGGTGGGTTAAAACTGTAAACACTTACAAATCACCATTCAATATAAAACACCATCATAACTAGAACATCACAAATAATACATTTCCTAAACAAGACTTACTTTTTTCGTATCAATATTTTTAAAAGATTATTCTATCAATATTTAATCCTGGTAAAACATCTCCAACAGTTTCATTAATATTTTCACACAAATCTATATTCTTTAAATCTAAGATTACCATGTCAGCAACTTACCTTTCCCAAAATTTTTCTCCCATTCATAGCAGCTAATGCAGCAGCTGCATCTCTGTGTTCATAAAATTCCACAAAGCAATAAGGGTCATTGCTTGTATGCTGCAAAACAGAAAATCCAACAGAAGAGTTGACCCTTCTGCTATCGGGTTGCTGAGAAGAAAATCCAGGAAAATATATTACTTATAGCTAGAAACTTTCAGAATGATTTGCATCAGATTTATGAAATAGCCTTTGACATTACACTCATATGCAAGAATTATTAAGATGGACTTTTTATTAAAGGTCTAGCAATTTCTGAAGGATAGTTTGCTTTGAATGAGGACTGAAGTCTAGTGAACTAAAAATAACTTATAAGAAAAGTGATCTGCAGACTGGATGGAAAGGGGAGGGGAAAACGGAGAAGAATGGAGAGAAGAACAAAACTGCCTCCTGCATATACTCAAAAGCTAGAGAGGTTTATTCCCCAGATACATTTTCACCAATTTTCTCTTGCCCTACTTAAGAAGTCTTTCCTTTTATTTGCCTGAAAACCACTAGCAGGCAGCAACCTGGAAGCTGCATAGTCTCGATCTCAAGTGAAAAATGCCATACCCAACAACAGGGAAATAACCTTTTAAAAGAACTCAAAATAGTTTGACTGAGGGAAAAGGATATTAATCAATTGACTGTTAACTCTGTTAAACCTTGAGTACAACCTGTTTTTGGAGGATGGCCTATCAAATCACCTTTAAAAATACTAACTGACAGAGGTCACTGAAGTAATAAATGTACCAGAGTATAAAGTGCAAAGAACAGAAGAGTTTTCTGAAAAGCTGATCAAGTGGAAAGGATGTCTAGAATGCCAACTTGAACACTGGATTTGATCTACCTTCAAGATGTAATGAGTACACAAACTCTAACCAAACCATTTCCATTAACTGCTCTGCACGTGCATGGATCAAAACATGATAAACACTAATATTACACTAAACAAATTATTTCTCACAAGAACAGCGAAGGGTCTAGCAGAGAGAAACTGTTCTGGCATCAGTATTCTCACCTATCAACCTCCCCCAGTGCCAGGTAGAACACAGCTGTAACTAACACAAGTTAAGAAAAGTCTTGTCCAGCACTCTTATTTAACTTCTAACAACTCATACATACCTACACTGATGAACAATTCTAATCCTTCCCCCTAAAACTGGATTGTACAGCTTCAAACATAGTTTTCTGTCTACCTCTGAAGCTGTTAAGATGCAACAGTTGAACGGATCACAAGGCCTTTATACACCTAAAATGATCATGGACTCTGAAGTAATCGCCTGAACACTGTCAGTACTTGGGGCCTCTAAGTGATGCACAATGAACAAATGAGAGAAAATGTACCTGAGATCATAAAAAAAGTTTCAGTCACAAAGTTCTCTACAAGCACACTCACCTCAGATGCCCCAAAAGAGAAAGCCTTAATTCACCCCTCCTCCCACACTACTTTGGGAAACCCATTTAAGGCTTCTTTAGGAAATTTTGTGCAGTTTATGCTTCAACTGAAGTGCAGCCTTACTTTTAGATTGTAGGGAGGTCTTCTTTAGCACTGAGAACTTGTCTGACCATGAGAAGAATCTCTTTTGCAGACACTCAGATCTTTAGGTGTTCAAACGACCTACAAATCTGTCCCACCACCCTGAGTATTATATACCCCCAAAAGAAACACTTGAAATCTTTCAATACTTGATGTGTTCGTGTCACATACTCTACAAAAGAAAAAGAACGACTTGATACACCTGGATAAAATAGAAAAATCACAAGTTTTTAAAAGGTGATGGTGGTACTAACAATGGTAAGAACCACCTAACCACGACTCAGTTCCCAGGAAAGGCTTACCACACACTGTAGAAGGATGGACACTATGGACAGGTCCTGTGACAGCTGCAGGCCAGTCCCAGTCTACAATCCAACCTGCATTTGCTGTGACTGCTTGGTGGCAGGTGCTGAGGTCAGCCCAGTGCATTCACCTCTGTGACTGAACACAGCTGTCGGTAGTTTTTGTTTATCTACTTGTTTCATAAAGATGTCTCACTTATAGGAAGATCTTAAAACCACAAAGCCTCAACCAAGGTAAAATGAGTGTTGGAATTTCTCATCTGATCTTCAAGAAACCAAACTGACGCTAACATTTCTCAATCAGCCAAAGGTGGGAGCAGCAGCACCTTATGTCTGTAGAGCACATGACAATCAAAACTGTTTCTTCAGAGAAAAACTAAGAACTGTGATCTGCCAGCCTTCTGCTATTTTTCTCCAATAAACTTAAAGCAAATGCAGCAGAGAAAAGTGTCACATGGGAAATTAATAGTCCAGACAAGAATAAGAGTGATTAAACAAGCAGCAAGTTGATGATAAGCTAAAAACAAAGAAACAAACAAGCTGTGTGACACACTGAAAGGAAAAGAAGCCCACAGGGGAGTTTCTAGTAGCATTCCTAAAGAAGTCTGGTCACAAGATTTGCCTTTTAATACTTTCATTAACACTCTTGACAAAAAACTAATAACTGTCCTCAGGAAATCTGTAATTTCAAATTAGTATGAAGCGCAAGATGTAGTAAAAAGTACAAAGAGCATACAGAAACCAGAGATGAAGGACCAAAGCTTAAACCTGGCAGAAGCTCTGATTAATCCCTGCCTGCTCAAAGCTTACCAGTTATAAATGTAGAAGGAAAGGAAAAATATCAGGGAGAGAGAAGTTTTGTAGGATGTGTCAACAAGCTCACAGAAATGGCTACCAATCCTAAAGGTACCAGAGTATTTACAATGGAGACAAGAAAGCATTAATACTTACCAACACTCTATGCAAAAGACCTTATCTGGAATACTATGGAAATTTTGTCACTTTGTTCCAAGAAAAAATTAATTTAAGAACAGATAAGTGCAGACAAGAGCTATTTGAACTGGCACAGAAAAGGCCGAGGAAGAGTCAAACTTATTTTGAAGGTTTTTTTACTTTTCATCCATAGCAAAGAACCATTTATTTAAGAGGGAAAAGAATTACTGAGGCTCCTGTTCAAATAAAGTGAAAAATGTCTGAAATAGCCATGAATAACACTTGAAATAATAAATCAGAACAATGTGATTCTGAAGAGAGGGGTAACAATCCTTTAAATAAAGTGGAATCTCATCGTCAGCTGATAAAAGGTATGTCAGGGCTACAGGCAAAAGCACTGCACACACACAATCACACAAAACACAGTCACAGCCAAACACAATCAACCCAAGGAAACCCTCTACCAGTAATGTCAAAGAAGCCCTTAACTCCATTTATTTTGGACAACTTAGGATAAAGTTACATTACATTTGCTACCCCCCCCGGATGTGGAAGGCCTTACCTCTGTTATCATTTTACAGCTTTTGCATGGTCCAATCTGGCTGAATAACTGAAGTATGAGAACCTCAGTCACATCTCTGGAGAGGTTTCCTACATAGCTACAGAAGGAAACAAAAAACCAAGATTTTAAACCCGAAATCATCATCTTTTAAAATGTAATTATGGCTTTAAAAACTTAAAACGACTATGAAGAATCTCCCTTTAAAACATCTCAGGTATCTTAAAGATAGTATTTACAAATTATTTCATAGTTTTAATGCAGCATTCATACGGTTTCTAAATTATAACGTTGGCCACACAACTGAGAAGTAAAGCTTGATTCAGACGTAACACTGGACACCAACACCTAGTGCCAATCATTTCCTTGGCACAGAGATGTCAAAAGCATGAAGAACATTGCTCAAGAATGTTGTGTAGAACAAGCAACCAACTGGGCAAGGATATTTTAAGTTTCACTTCCCACTGAGTATCTCATCAAGAGTACTTCTGAATTTGGGTACAAACACACATCTAACTCCCATGAGCTCAGGAGCAGCTCTCGGACAAATTGTGCTGCCTTGCAAGCAACCAACTCAACTTTCCTGTTTTCCTGAACATTTGGAATGCCAGCCCACTCAGCAACAGACAAGGCAATTTATGCAGCATTATGCCATAGGAATGCACTGTACAGCATCTATCTCAACAGCTCCCACCTTTGTAATACCCCCAAAATTCTGGCAGTGTTATTTTAGTATCACCTGGACTTCTTGATTTTTGTTAGTTTATAAATCTTGAGAAATAATTCCAAGTTTTGAAATACTGAGCAGGTTTAGGTAAGAGTCCTAGATTTACCAGGTCACAACAATGCCTGAGAAAGTTATGAACGCAAAACCAAATTATTTTTAACAATGTGACTAATTTGTAAGCAAATTGTAAACAAAGTGATCAGTTAAGAGAAAGGCTTGTCACAGTAACAGATGTTAAAAGCCATCGGCAGAGGGATATTTATCATCTTTACAAATAAGCCTATCAAGGCATAAAGAATTCAAGTGCAACCAGTAAGATGAGCAGAACTTTCTGTGATCTAGAAGTTGAAAGAATATACATTTTATTCATTTTACTCTGGTCAGTTACAGAATATCATAAAACTGCAAACAAAAGTCAGCCTCAGCTGTTAATACACTGAACATAAATGTGAACGAGCGTTTCTTATTGCTCACAGAGATACTAATTTGCAGTTAACTAGAGGTGTGCCCTGAAATTGCTCTAAGAGACAACCCTTGAAAATTCTTGAAAAGCAATTTCTGTTCGACAGCTGGACTTTCATCTGGATCAGTAAAATTAAAATAGACACTGTTTGTTTTCATCAGAACACCACACAACGTTATCAACAGATGTTTGTTTATGTTGTTCTTCTTTCAGCAACTATGGGACAGCTCTGCACTTTTTCAGTCAGGACTTCAATGCTACAAGATCCAGAGTGAGTTTCTGAAGTACCACACCACCTGGATATAGAATGTCCACTAAAATTCTTCATGTACTCATTACTTTCTTATTAAATACATATGAATTAATACAAGTCATTAACAGAAGCCTGTACTGTTATGAAGCTTTTCAGTAGAGAAGTTAAAAACTGCAGAACTCCAAGACCCCTTACGGGACAAACTGTCCATCTCGCTGACTTTTCAGTTCTATCCTGAAAACTTAGTAGTTAAACATTTATCCATACCTTCTTTCTGAAATATTAACTAAATTTTTGTTAATCATTCACCAAGATTAAATTGTAAGTCACTAATAGCTTTTAGTGGAAATTTTAACCTTTGCAGATACTACTAAAATCAGATGGAAAATAAGTATCTCGGTAGGAATTCCAACATGAAGGGTCAGTGGTGCTGTGAACTTACTGGTAGTACTGGTTTCCTCTGTAAGCTGCAGAACAGTATTCATTAATACTGAGCCTTCACAGCACACCAATACAGTAGCACTGACATTAAATTAAATAAAGTCTTATTAACATTATTTCTACTGCACATCAGATACAGTAAGGAGTACAATTAACACTAACAAAAACCCAGATATCATCCTCTTCTGCATAATATTAACATGTATCTGGGAAACACAAGGAGTCTGAAAATCAATCTGAAGAATTCCTCTTGGTGTGACAAAAATTTTAAAAAAACAAAGGCCAGGGAAAGCCATTCCTCAGCAATCTATTCAACTAAGGTAAGAAAAGGTACACTAACTGCTAAAAGTTCTAAGATATACTATGGGTTTTTTGATACCACCACGCCTTCAGCAAGATAGTTGTGAGAATGTTGCATCATAAACCTTAGCCACGACACAAGCTGCCTTTTCATTAAAATCGGGACCACCTTGACTGCTAGATTCAGATAGGATGTGAAATCCTACTGGTTCCCTAAATTCCCTAAATGTATATGGTAAATATTGCCTTGGTGCATAACATTACCATTAGTCAGAGGCATTCCCACCTTTCCCAAGTAGCTAAAACTCTGAAACTTCAGTAACACACACACACTGAGAGCACTGCACAATAAAGGTTTATGCAGCAAGGACAACAACCAGAGAGACCCAAATCTCTCAAACTGCATGTAAAACATGGGAATACAAACCTCTACAAATTTGAAACAATATGCTAAAAAGTAAGACTTGATGGTTACTTTTATGTCTTTAAGCAGACTGCAGTAACATCGCCTCCTTCACTACACTTAGAGATGACTTTAATAAAAACATACAAGCAAACATCTTCGGTGTGAATGTCTGAATACTACAGAACTAAATATATTCACCACATTAGGAACAGACAGACACCTTACCATTCTGGAAACACAAAACTTGGCTCAGCTGATGCTAATCACCCACTACACACGGCCAACCTATGGTCACCTTTCCCCTTTCTAGCTCAATTTACATGTGATGCAACATAACAGCATCTTCTATTCTACTTTAGGAAATCAAAATCATCAGAACCACACCCCAAGAAACCATAAGATTCCTAAAATGCTATTGTATGGTACTTCAATCTTTTTGGACTGATACATTCTATAGGATATATGATGCAAACTTTTAAAAAATCAGAAAACCCAGCAGGGCAGAAGCACTTACTAAGCTTTCATAGGTGGTCTTGGATGATGTGAGAGGCCAGCAAAAGGCGTGGCTTTCTGAACACGGGCAATAGTGTTTGCTCCCTTCTGCAAGCCTAAAGCACTTAAATACCAATTACAAGCAGCTACCAAAAAAAAAAACCCCAAACAACCTACAGACAGATAAATATCCTGACATAAATTTTGATGTATTACACTTCTGAATGCTGCTGACAATACAAAGAATAACAAATTACTTGAAATTCAGAGATCTTGTCGAACTATCTAAAGAATACAAGAGAAACTTATCAGTCCATAATGAGTTTTAGAACTAAACTCTTTGGCTTGAGCAGAAAAATTCTCTCTTTGAAGGTAAACAGATTTGTATTGTACCTTAAACAGGGAGGCAAGAAAGGGACATTTACAGCCACTACCTTTAGGTCCACAAAACTCCCTTACATCCTTTTTTGAGGAAAGATAGTAAATCTGATTTCTCTCTCACACAGGCAACATGCAAGAAACGGCAGCTTCCATATTTAAAAGAATAAATTATGATAAGCAATAAGTTAACTGATGTGCTCAAGAGCCCATGGAAATTCTAGCAACTCTGCCTAGTGCTTGTGAGCTAATGGAAATAAAATGATACCAAGAAAAATCCACTCTGTAGCCTCCTCTAGGAGACAACATTCCTGTACAAGAGCTGAACCGAAAGAAGTTCAAGAGAAGTGAATCCGGGTGAAGCCTTACTCCTGCACCTTATCCACATTCCAGGCTTGGAATACAGCATGGCATGGCTGATGAGATAACAACTGCAGGCATGCAGTGACTTCACGAGCAGTCACTGAATATCTACAGACCACACAAAATATTTCTAAAAGCATTAAGAACATACAAATTCGGAACTTTTCTGGTTGTCTGTGAGAGCTGATAACATTAGCAACACATCAGGTTTCTGATAGTTTAGTTTCCACCTTAAAGTAGAAGCAAGACTTTGATACAGCCTGTGAAATCTAACAGTACTCACAGAAAACAGAGCTTTCAAGTGTTCTATTAAAACAAAACAAAACTGAACAAAAAAAATCAGAAGCTCACAGCACATTTTAGGACCAGCTAAAAAATTACATGTGAAAAATCATGCCAAAAGGCCCCCCTTCCTGAACTGGCAGAAAATATGGAAGGTTATTCTTCACACCTCTATAAAGTTAAGAAATATAAGAAATCAAAATGCAAATGGTGTCAGTTTTCTATATTAAGCCTCAGAAAATACTCTGAATTCTTAAAGGTTCATGACCGGAAACAACATAACAGCTCTGTATGTACTGCAAATTGAAACAATCCTTATTCCTGAGCTATTTAAGATGGGCATAAACATTGGGTGAGCAGTGGTTAGGTAGGTTTTGCCTTTTACAAGTAAAAAAAAAGTGGCCTGCAACTGTTAAAGAAGAAAATTCCTTCCTAATTTACAGATTTTGGATTTCACTTATTCCTTCGGGAGTGAAAAACTACAACATTCACAAAGTACTGCTTAAACTATCAATCAAGTGCTTTTGTACATGGTCAAACAGCTACTGAAACAATTTGTTCTTCACTTTCTCTCCCCTCCCCCTCCCCAAATAAACCAAACAATGAAAACTTACAAGTTCAACCAACAATATTTTTATTTGTTTTTCTTGGGGGACAGTGAGTTTTATTTATGAGATCACAACTGCTCTATATGAAAAGCATTGCTCAGGATAATAATCTTTAAAACACGACTTGCAATTCTAAATTTAAAGACATTTCAGATAAAAAGTAGAGACAAGAAGATAAAATGTAAAAAATGCTCCAGCGAAATTTTTGTCTTCCATGCAAAAAGCCAACAATAATTACAGGAAATTAACCCTTTGTGATTGCGGTTACTACAGAACTACTAGGAAATTAATGTACACGCTGTTTATTAGTTTAACAAAGAAACAGTCACACGTGTGCAATAAACCATTTGGGGCAGCTGCAGAGATGCTATTTCAGACATCTTAGTAGGAATTTATTTTTTTCTTGTTAGTGACTAAGTGGGCTAAGTGAGATCCTTGATGGATGTGTTACTGGGAAGAACCCATGGCCAATGTGGTACCAAAACTTGTTAGCATTAAAAGAACATTTTAAAACTTAATGGGAATATAGCAGTTATTAAAAAGAAAGAAAAAGAGCCAATCGTGAAGAAAGGAACCTTGAAAATAAAACTGAATAAAACACTGTGTGACTCTGCCCTTTTCCCTCCTCCTATCCCTAAAACAACACTCAAACCTAGGTCCACTCTCAGGGCCAAGCAAACTCAGATCATTTGGGTAATCAACGCAAAAAGCATTTCAGATATGCTTAATTAAACCATGCATCTCACGGAGTTAGGACTAAGTACTTATACTGCACTATAAACGAGTTAAAAGAACTTTTGCAGACATAGGAGAAAAATCACAAATTGCCTTGAGAAGCCTTAAATGCCAAGTCATCATTTTGGTAGTGAGAACAGAATTATGAGACATTTTACTCTGTTTCAGGAGCTTCTTCAGAGTGGCTTTCAGTCCAGATTATCTTTGAGAGCTTTTCAGAAGGCTACTGTCCCAAAAGCTAAATAGACAAAGATTTCATTTGCACTGTCCTGAGCTGTGTTTGTCATCTGGGCAGCCCGAGCACGAGACTGCCCTTCTCCCAGGGACAGCCCGAACGCTGCACCGCTCACAGAGCCCAAAACACCCTCTGGCAGCTGAACTGGAAATCTGGGAACTCGTTAAAATCAGCAGCAGCACAAAATCCGTGCTCTCAAGTGCCCAACCACAAGTGCGAGCCTCCCCCGTCTAAGCCAACAGGACAAAGAAAATTCATCAAAACCATATCTGCAAAGCTGAAAAGAACCCTACAGCAACCCAAAAATGCTCAAATCTGTATTTTTAAACAGCAAACGGATGACAGCCACCAAGTGACTAAACAGCCCGGAGAGACACAGCCAACACACAGTTATTTCTTTCTGCTGGGCCCGATATCCTGTTATTGAACCACATCGTGACACGCTGGAGGGAAAAGCGATCCCTCCCGGTTTCCCGGCGCTCCCCATCCCACCCAGCGCCGGGAGAGCACAAAGAACTTTCCCAGCGCCGGGACCCCCGTGCAGGAGGGGCCCGGGGGCGGCCTGTGCCCCCCGGGGAAGGCTTGGGACCCCCGTCTGCACCCCCAAACCTCCGGGGACGGACCCTGGAGACTCCGGGGATGGACCTCGTTACACCCCGTGTCCAGCTCCGTTTCCCCCCCGTTTTCCCTGGATCGGTGCAGGGTGCAGCGCAATCTCCCTGCGGGCCGCCGCGCTCCCCTCCCGCTCCTCTCCCGCTCCCCCTGCCCGGACCCCGCTCCCGGCCCTGCCGCACACGCTCTGTCCTGCTCAGTCCCCTTCGCNTCAGCGCTGCGGGCGGCTGAGGGTCCGCGGCGGAGCCCTGAGGGGCCCGTCCGTGAGGCGACCCCGGGCCGCCCCTCCCCGCGGAGCCGGGAACAATAGGCGGTCTCGCCCCCTCCCCACTCACAGGGTCCTGGGCTGCCCGTCGTCTTCCATGATGGTGGGCGAGCGCCGCTCTCCGCAGCCGCGCCCGGGGGCAGCGCCGGAGGGGCTCGGCGGCGCACGGAGGCGAAGGGAAGGGGAGGAGGGTGCGGGCGGCCCCGGCTCCCCCCGCTCCGCGTCGCCCCCGCGCCAGGTCCCGCGGCCGCAGATCCCGAGCGGGAGAGGGAAGCGGCACCACAAAATGGCGGCCGCCACCAGACGCTCAGGAAGCCGCGCTTTGCGCAGGCGCCGCCCCGCGCGCTCCCGGACCCTCTTCTCCTTCCAGGCCCCGCGGGGCGCGATGGGGATCGTAGGCACCGCCGCGCGCTGCGCGGCCGGGCCCCGCAGGCTGCTGGGAATCGTAGTTCGTTCTGCCGCGCACAGACCGGCGGCGTCTCACGGTGGGAACTACAGCTCCCGGAATGCCCAGCAGCTGTGGCGCCGCGGGGGCGCGCCGGGGCGGCCGCGATTGGCCGCCGGCAGCCCGGGAAGATTCGCTTCGTCCCGGTCCCGATCCCGATCCCGATCCCGGTCCCGGCGCGAATCCCAGCTCCAACCCGGGGCCCAGCCCCGGCCCCGCGGAGCGGGACGGAGGTTCCAAGGCTGCGCTGGAGCGCGGTGTCGCCGTGTGCGGGAGGACAAACGCCGCGATCCGCTGCGCCCCGAGGCTTATCCCGGCCATGCCGCATGGCCTGCGCCGGCCGGGAGCGGCTGAGTTACGCTGCGATGTGTCACTGCGGCGAGCGTCACTCTGTGGAAAAGGATGGCCAAGCTGGATGGGGCTTGGAGCGAGCTGGCTTTGTGGAAAGTGTCCCTGCCCATGGCAGGAGGTTGGGATTAGACGGTCTTTAATGTCCCTTCCAGCGCAAACCACTCTGAGCCCGTGATTCCCAAGAATATATCCTGATTTCGTGCGCCACCCGCATACATGTGTATGTACCGCCACGGCCTGGCTGTGCACAGGCACCGGATGAGTTCACTGCAAGGATTAAGAGATGTGTGATGCTTAGGGGGCCCACCGAGAGAAGCCAAGTTAGGAATTGTCGGTGAGGAAATGGATAAGGATAGCTCTGCACGGGCAGAAGATGAGCATCCTCACATGCAGTTCCTGCAGAATAACCACGGCACTCTCACTCTGGAAGAAATTCAATTTGTATGTATATTGAATATTCAAGTACTCTTAAACTCCCCCCTCTTCCAAAATAGTAGTATCACAGAGAAAACTGCTTATATAGTTATCAAACTCGGTATTTTCGTGCCTGCTGCTCTCACGGTAGTGTTTTCCTCTCTTTGACTTAAACATGCAAGACTGTTGCCAGGCACATATTTCTGGAAGAAGTTGTTCTAGCACATGGATGCAGAGAGGTGGCTTAAGTAATTTTAAAAGATTTATTAAAAACACAGGAATTTGAATATATAAGGAATTAGTGGGGTACTCTAAGCATGGATTTTGAATAGCCAGAGATCTGCAGACAAGGAATCTGTGTGCCTAGCAGGAACCAAACACTGTTGCTTATTTCACACGTTTGGTCTATGGGCGGTAAATCCCGGGAATTCTGTGAGTGTTGCGACATTTTCCAGTGCTTACGGCTCCAGGAAATGATGCAGCAAGACTGGTGAGGTGCTGTGAGACAGAATGGTGTCGTGGCACCCAGAACTGACCAGCATCAGTATGTGCAGCACTGCCTGAACTGCCAAGTCCCTGGCAGTGTTTTTTTGTCTAATGCAGCAATAAAAAATATTAAACTTAGGTTTGTTTCAGTTTCAGAGATATTCAAGGTCCCTGCAAAAAGCAGGTATAAATTTAATTACAGCAACATCCAAGAAGTGAAGCCCTTTGTAAAGCAATTAGACACTGACTGAATCTTCTCCAAGTGTGTACTGAGAGTGAAGTTTTTCTACTGGGTTTAAGATTTGCAGCGTTCAGAGTGTTGGATAGCACTGATCCCAGGAGAAATTCTCTGGAAAAAGACTCCACTGTGCAACTGTGTTTTCTCACTAAAAAGTACCTTTATTGGTAACGGGGGGATCAGACCCAGCCAATATGAGTTTAGGAAAAGGCAAAACCTGCTTGACCAACCTGATCGCCTTCTCTGAGAGGGACACCCAGCTGGTGGATGAGGAAAGGCTGTGGATGTGTCTATCTGGACTTCAGTGAAGAGTTTAACACCATTTCCCACAGCATCCTCCTGGAGACACTGGCTGCCCATGGCTTGGACAGGGGCTCTGTTGGGTGGCTAAAAACCTGGCTGGACAGCTGAGCCCAGAGAGCTGCCCAGATGCTAAAACAACATTACAGTTTTCACTGAGTACTGACTCTAGCAAAGGTTTTGGACCTGCCTCTTGATTTGTTTCTTTGTCAGAGCAGCTTATCTAGTGGAAATTGTTAGCTTGCATACCTTATTCTTAATTCCAAGTCTGGCAGCTCTGCTGTGGCAGTGAAATCTTGCAGAGATGGTTTGCTGACTTGTCTTCACCTCAGCTCTAAAATCAAGGCACTTTTAATTTTTTTTTCC
The DNA here is from genome assembly GCA_013397725.1 of Rhagologus leucostigma. Classification (NCBI taxonomy): domain Eukaryota; kingdom Metazoa; phylum Chordata; class Aves; order Passeriformes; genus Rhagologus; species Rhagologus leucostigma. Next base: position 2,662,758 of record VZTD01005736.1, read on the forward strand.
TACAGAACCCACATTTTACAGATTTGTGAAGAAAATCAAGACACAAGAAAGGTTTGAGTTCTTAATCATTACCTGAGGGTACTGTAGGTCTAACTGGGAGGTAGCACAGTGGGTGGGACAGTGAGGTCAGAGCTCTGATGGGAAGCAGGCAGAAGGAAGCTAGACTTAAATTCAATCTTTTCTTGCTCTTCATCATCTTTACTTCAATAGCAAGAGGATTAGTCTTGATATCCAGCCTCTTTTAAATCTAATTGCTTTGATTTTTCTTTCTTTACGGATCAAATTATCCTTCTGAAGAACAGCAGGTGCAGTGAGACTTAAAATAACTCTTCAAATGGACTCTTTCAGATGTGTAACAGAAATACCTGGGCCAAAATTTGGGGGTCTCCTCACAACTGCGACCCAGCCCTTGGTCAGACTGGTCAGATTCTTGTGAGCTGACTGGAAGCAGCACAGAATTATAGAATACAACCAGGAAAGGAGCCTGAACATAGATCGTGTCCTGTAAACATGCTTTGGACTCCTGACCTTGATTTCTTTTGTTATTTATTTTATATGTTTATTCTCCCCCCAAAACCTAATGCTTCATTTAAATGGAATTTATTTAGTTTTACCTCTCTTGGCTGCAAGGTTGAGATTTACAAGGAGACAGGGCTAATAGTCTGAGCTATTTGAATTTTGCAACTGCTAAGCACACACGCACACATAGACATAGCCAAAGCTTTTCTCTCACAGCAAACAGGTAGGAAACCAGACCTGGGTCGGGATGGGAGCTGAGCAAAGTAAACTTATTAAATAATAATTCATAAGTAAATGGAAAAGGAGTTCTCAAATTCAATTTCAAATTGTCAAATTAAAACTTTTAGAGATGAGAAAACAAGAAGAAGGATCAGTTTGCTGCATCAAAATGCTCTTTTATTTTAATATCAGTTACCTTTTACTAAGAGGAAGAAATCTTACCTGTAAATCAAAACCAGAAGAGTCATTTCTCTTTTTTCACATAGCTCATCAAGCCCATCAAGTCTTCTAAAAATCTGGTTGTAATAACTGACAGCAAGCAAAAAAAAAAATCCAAGAAAAAGCAAATTTCATTACAGCTTTATGTTTCAGGGAAACACCCTTTTTCTTAGAATTTCAGCAGGAGGCTGTGAGAAAGTAAAAGATAGCTTCCTCAGCTGCTCCCACCTTATTCCTCCGAGCTGAAAGTTTCTCATGTGGAAGTATAACTTAATCAGGAAGCATCTAGAGCCTTTACACATGGAAAGGTCATTCCACCAAAAATAAACATAAAGACACTGCCAGTCTACTGGAAGTGTAGTTCAAATGCCATCCAGAATTTGTCATCTGTCACCTTCCTTGTTTGCAGCAAGAAAAGACACATGTATTCTAAAATACAAGTAAACTTTCCATTATGTCGCACTGCTCCCATTTGATCGTAGTCTAAACTCTGAAAAAGCATTGGATGGGATCCCACAGGGCTAACAGCAGCAAAACGTGGTCTGGCAAAATCAGGGAGTTAAATACACAAACAGTGTTGCTTTCCCGAGGTTCACAAAAAGAAACTTTGAAGGCTGTACCTCTGTCTTGACTGGAGCTGCTTCCAAAAGCCAGAAACTTCACAGAATCTTTACTTCTGTCATCAAACCAAACAAAAATGATCCAAGAGAATGTGACTCCCTAGGCATCTTAACGAGAGACATCTGCTTATCACAATTACTCCAGACTTTGATTCTTGCAGTTCAAGAGTTTGTTATACCAAAGCTACGAAGCAGAACTGTATGAGACATGACTTTATTTGCCTGTTCAGAACCAAAAGAGATGTTACTCCAAACCTATTTGTTTTTTAAATGTGTTTCTATCCATTATGCATTCTTCATAATCATTCAACATAATGACTCTTTGTTTAATTATGAGAAATAATGATGAACAAGAATGTTCTCATTGATTGTACATTAAAACATAATTTACTGACACATAAATGCACCGTATTATGGACGCACAACCTTGCACAACCTCTTACAAAGATTTTGTTTCTAAGACTTTAGCCCTGGAACAAGCAAAAAGGGAACCATGTGCACAGATAAATATGTATTGTAAAAGCAGGGTGGGGATTCTGTGCAAAAGTCACCTGGATATTCTTTGACTAGTGAAGGTGTAAACCTGCAACCTGAAATTCTCTTCATGTATTTTCTTTTGGGAAATCTGGCTGCATTCACATTAGAGAAGAAAGAAAATTATGTAGGATATCGTTGTCTAGACACTATCAGATCACAGCATCCCACACTGTGTGTTCAGTACGAGGGCTCAGTCATGCAAGAGTCTTTCTTTTAATCTGTTTATTGCTCTGCTGAGTCTTGCTGCTTGCTTGATATTACTGCAGACTGCTCAGTTCCCTCTCCTGCAAGTTCTTCCTGGATGTTCAGACTTGGCATTGCTCCCAGTGAAGATGTAGAGCTAAAAACCGTGGTGAAACACAGAGAACTTCAGTCTCAGAACTCGGTTCTGCTCCTGTTGATTAAAGCAGCGGATGGCAAAGGCTTAAAACAGAATTCTCAAAGCAAAAATTTGCACCTAATGCAGGATGGACTTCAGGAAACACAGATATGGAGCCAGTAAAATTCTCAGACAAAAGACGAAAAAACCCACATGCAGTGATCTTGTGATATAGAGCTGAACTGGGCTGCAAGAAATAAAGGTTAAAGTCTCTGATCTGGGTAAGAGCCACGAGACTTGAGCCACAACCTAGTGCCCACCCTAAGCATGGGATTGTTCTGTGATGATATTTTAATTTTTCTACACAAAGACAAAAAATGTAAAGATTTTTCCTTCTCGGTGAAGATCATCGACAATTAAGAAATCTCCAAAGGTTTCGTGGGATGGAAGAAGAAACCAGGGCAACGCTCTGCTGCTTCTCAAACTGCTCTGGCTGTCTCACCTTGCCAAGACAGACTATTTTGGCAACTCAAGATGTACTGAAGAGTGGAAGTGATCTGCTCCATTTAACTGCCAGGCCACATTCCCGGCACCAGGGAACACAAGGAGGGCTGTGCTGTCCCAAAGCTTAGCAAGGATATTTCCATGCCACTATAACCCTCTGGAAATCAGATCCACTGTTTTTGTGTTTTGCACCATCTGTATTTTTTTTTTCTAATAGGGTTGATATTTAAACCACAGAATAGATGATGTTCAGCCAAAAAAGAAAATAAAACAAAATATGAGACTTTAGAAAGATATGAGAAAATTTGCAATAGGCACTTAAAAACAAAAATCTAGTCTTCCAGTGCCCTGGACTATTTAGAAATATAAACAGTAGGAAAGGAAAACAGCTTCGTTCTGGGTAAAATGAGCCAAAGATTGAAAAAAATCCTTTTAGCTACTACAGACCAAAATTGCAGTTCTGTAAACGCAGATAAGCATCACCTAATCTTCTGTTTCAGAAAACTGATTAAATTTGGAAAGTATTTCCCTACAGCTGCTCTGAACTCCAGGTTTTATGCATTATCCGGGTTTGTCTTCCTCTGGATCTCTGGAGACACAGTTGTGTGTCTGGAGCAGAAGTGGAGTCCCCAGTTTCCTACCCCTCTGGCCTATCAGGTGACCCTCGAGCAGGGATGGCAGAAGAAGATAAAATGTGATCAGAAGCTGCAGATTACAGTTCTCAGCTCTAATTTAAGAAGGAAGTTACTGACACTTCAGTTTGACCTGCAGGTTGTTCCCTCTGTGGCCCTGCTGCAGGAATCACTGAGCCATCCAATCCAGCATAAACCATCCCCTGAACACCAGTCAGAACCACTGCTAGAGATGGGATTTTCACTCAACTCAGTTAGCAAGGAAATTAGAGGAAAATTATTATAATAAGTAGTCTTTCATAAATGCCTCCTCTGGCCGTCGTTTTGTTTTTATCAGGAGTATGCAGACTAAGATTTTCCAGTTGGATTTCTTTGCTGCTGAAGACTGTGTATTAAAATTCACCATGGCAAAACTCGCTTTTGCATGAGGATACCTGCAAGCGTGGTTTTGTTTATAACTCCATCTCCCGAAGGTTATTGTGCAAGTGAAGATTTGTGCTGACTTCTTGGCTGGTTCAAATTTCAGCAGAGACGAGGGGGGATACTCTCCGTTAAAGGAACGTGTGGGTTCTGTGCCACCCAGGAATTTTAGTTTTCAGGTTTTTGTTTTGGTTTTTCTGACTTGTTTGCAGCATTGAGTGGATGTGTAAATGCCTCCGTGGATCAGATAGCTGATCCGGTGACGAGTAACACTGTCCAGAAACCCTCCCCTCACATCTGCCCATCCTGCTGATACAGCTGTCCAGCCCCTCATGATGGATTTCCTAGGTAGGCAAACAGTAAAAATGGCACTGCGGCTGTGGGATATCTTTGGAGGGGGCCTGGGGTGAGAGCTCAGCAGGAAATAGCTCCAGGAGAAAGGAGGGGAGGCACTAATGCTCCTTCTAACCCTTCTCAACTGCTCTTATCAGCGAGCCAGCCTTGGGCAGCCAACTACGCTCCTAAGAAGTGGAGGGGTTGCATTCCTGGCACGGACCCAAAGAGCTCTTTGTATGGCTAGGAAAGGCTAGCACTTCCAAAGATGAATTCCCAGGCAGACGCTGCTCCAAGGAGAGCCAGAAGGAGCAGAGACTAAAGGACATGCATTTGTTTCTCTTTCCTTTCAGTCTGTTGCCTCCTTTGAGACTCCACTGTGCCAGGGAGAGAGCCAGAGATGCTATCAGCTCTGCATCTGCTTCTTCGATTCAAGGGAATAAAAATATTTGGAAGGCATGATTAGGGACAGAGCACCAATATAATTAAATCAGCTGCAGTGCCCACAGAAACTGGAGAAATACTTCTGCCTCCACATGTGCCACATGCTGCTCATAAAAGGATCGATTTGCTCACAAAAGAGGGTTTTTAAGCTCCCTTTTCAGTTGTTTTTTCCAGACTCTGGGCTGTGTCTGCTATTGGGCATCCTCAGCTCTGGAAATGATTTTGTTTTGGACAGAGATTTGCCAGTAAACTTTGGAAAAATAACCCAGATGTTCCAAAGCACATTTGGGTCGTGGCAGCCCGGAGTACAGCAGGGCAGATTATCCACTAGGTGGGAGCCTCTCAATTCTAATGGGTGCTGGCCACTGTGGCAATTAAAGCAGCCGGCTCAGATTGACTCTCGTTCACCCTCCTGATTTCTAAGGAAGACAAAATTCTGCTCCTTGGGTAGGCCCAGACACCTCCTAAACCAAAGAGCTGCCTCCACGGGCTTCTGCCTGACTGACACAGGAAGAACAGGGAATGAGCAGCCAATAATGCCTATTTTGGAAATAGTAATTTACCTTACATATGCCACTCATGACATATTGAGAGAGTGAGTAGCTCTAAACATTCAAGTTGTCTTCAGCTGCCTACGTTTGGAATTGAATTTTGCTTTTGCTGCATACAGGTCACAGAAATTGAAGCTGTTTTTGCCGTGTTCACAGCCAGATTCACTCCCTGAATTATGACAAATTGCATTCCAGGTGGAAATAAAAAGGGAAACGAAAGTAAAAATTGTGCTGGAATTAGCTCCTGCAATCTTTTCCAGGTTCAAAAAATCTGAAATTTTGAAATCTGAGTATGTGCTTTGCAAATGCCCAGCTTTAGTGTAGTTGCAGTGTGATTGCAATGTACACTAACAAGCTTTTCTCCATTTAAACAGTACACTTAGCACTCTATTTTCTTATTAATATTTTGAATTTTCTATTAAAGTTCATAGGAAACATATTTATCTATCAAATGACTTGCCTGCTACTGTGACTCCAATAAGCAGATGGCATGATCAAGCTCTAAGAGCCAAACAATGTCTGCACCGTGCAGCAGTCAGAGTGAGATCAGACCATTTGTGGATGGCTTCATCCACCTACTTCTGCTCTCTACTTCACCATCAGTCACACTAAATCATGTACCAAACACTGGAAATCGAGTCTGAAGTGGTCTGTAGCATAAGTGGCAGATTAGTACAAGATTACCAATCACTTTGCATCTTTAACTTTCTTAAAGGCAGGGCCCAGTTGTATGGGTGGCCCAGCAAACAGCTCCATGATTCTGAACAAACCACGAAGCCAAACATCTGTAGAGCTCTGGTTATAGTAATTCATAGGTGAGACCTTTTTGCTTTTAGCTGAAATGGTTCGTACACCTGGAGCAGGAGATCCAAAATACCATCAGTGAAGACCTGGGCTATTCAGTGATACTCTGAGTGAAATATCAAGTGATGGAAATCACGCTGGTCAAATTCATCACGTCTCTTGAATGTGAAGATTGAGAAAGTCTGTGTTCGTTGCATTTATTAACAGAGTGTTCATATGACTCAAGTGCATCCAGCAGAGAACTTGGACTGGAGCCTGCTTCAGAACACAGCACTCGACACGTGCCAGACACGTCCCTTACCCAGGCTCATCAGTGACAGCTCTCAGCAATAACTGATCCAGAACAAACACTTCAACTCCCAGTCCTGGTTAACAGAGCCTTTTCTTTCAGGTGACCTGTGAAAGTGCTGCAGGTACTCAGGAGGTAGAAAGCCAATTTAGATCTTACTGCAAGATGTGTTGTTTCCTGACCCACCAGAGATATCTGCTTGATTAATGCAGTGAATAACAATTCCATTACAACAGTGCTGCGCTGTACAGCCTGAGCTAGAGCTGTGTCTGGGAGGCAGCTCTCTGCAGCCCATGTTCAAGACAAGGAAACATGGAAGACCCTGTAGAGCGTATCAACTCTGGTAACTACAATTACGCCGTTTCTAGTTGTAGTGCAACACACTGGAGCAGGTGTTTAGTTTGTATTCCTGGGTAGGGGAAGCTCTGTGCAGACAGGAACCTGGACAAGTCAGGGATGCTGTGTTTCCACTCACATGAAGAACATAAAAAGTAGCACATGCTTCTTGAGTGTCTTCCCTTCTGAAATAGAACATGTAGACCTTGAGCCTGGAGTCTCATCTGAGATTAGCCAGGCACTACAGAGACTCACTTATCTTACTAACAGATTTTCCTGAAGCCAAGATTTTTGCTTGGCAGTATTCCCTACATGAACGTTTTCATAAATCATTCTGATGTGAAGGATGGCTAATGACAATATGAACTAGAAGCCACATTGCCTCAGGGTCACAGCTACGGCCCAGCAACACCCCAGCACCAGAGAACAGACAGTGACTCCCTGTACAGATATCCTTTATAACCTGCCTCTCTGGCAGTGCTTTCACCTGCACAGGAAACCAGGCTAAATCCTACCTGTCAAGAAAGACAATTTAATTAACAGAAAAAACATGATGTCTTGCCAACTAAATTCAATCAGTGAAAGGCTTTTCCTTGTCAGCCCAGACTGTTCTCTCTCCAGCTGGATGCTTGTCGACCCTGCAGCAGCTCAAGTGAATCCTGAATCACTCACCCATGATAATTTCTGTGAAATGCAGTCCCTTCTGTTTCTTAGCAGGGTATGCCCCCACAAAGATGTCCAACTGAAGTTAGATATCCCTTTGATATTTCCTTTCAATTATTTTTCACCTACTTGCTGACCTTATTCATTAGCTCTGCTGAGTATATGGTTGGCTGCCAGCTGTGGCAAAATAAAAGAGCCCCCATTCTTCATGCCTCTGTTTACATTCTCTCAGCTACAAACCCCATCTGTATCACTTCCTCAACTCACAAGAGTAATTTTCCTGCAGGACCTTTTTAACATCTGTGTCCCCTGTGTCTGAATCAGCTGCTTTTGTTGATTTGGAAGAGACTCTGGCATATGCTACAGGGAACATATGGTCTAAGTGTGCCTTTCTGTTGCAAAACTGAGAGTGAAATTCCTCTGCAGACTGGGAGCAGAATAAATCGCTGATAATATGCCTTTTGAGGCTACTGCTGACATTGGTGAGGCTGAGCAGAGGTTTTATGCCATTGAGAGAGCATGAGAGGCAGCAGAGGTAGGAAACATGTCCGGGGACAGGCACCCCAGTCCAGGACTGATATGAGATGAGCAAGGTATAGGATTTGTTGCTTAGAAGATAGGTGAATCAGAAAAGGCGATGGCAATACAGACATCTGCAAGTAAATGCTCTGGGAAGAAATGATCCATTTATAATACTTAGGAGTCAAAGGCTCACAACAGCGAGGACAGAAAAATGGGTCTGTGATGGAGCAGTGTGGTTCTGACAGCAAGGGACATGCAGGATGGAAGAGCTGCAGGAATGAAGGAGCAAGGGTCAGCAATTATTTCATTTGTCAGTGTGATAAACAAAAACCCCTGTCAAAAGATGAATGTCTATCAGTGTCAAGCAGTATCAGGAGATCTTTGATCCTGCCGTGAGCAGGAGGAGATCCTGGCTGTGCTCAGGGGTGTGAAGAGGCAGGGCTCTTTTTGAAATAAGAGATAGTTCAGTAATGAGCACCTATCTCCGAGGGACTCATACTCCGAATTCCTCTGAAGCAAATACCTTTGCAGAAGGTAACTTCTGCATGTGAGGGACACTGTGCATTCACTTTTCTCCTTAGAGTAACTATCAACAGGCATCTATGGCTTCTCCTGTGACTGTCAGATGACTACAAGTGGTGTAATTGTGAAGCACAGTTACCTCAAAGCAAACTCACTGAGTGCATGACATGCTGATAGAGCACCCATGAGAAAGCCACTGCTTTAAACCTCACAGACACACTCTTTGCCTTCAGGTGTATTTCTAAGCGAAACTGAGGACTGAGACACGCATTTGCAAAGCGCTGAGAAAGTTCAAGCCAGTTGAATCTGAAGAACAACGCCGGCCGACACCCTCACTTGAGAAGCATTATTTTTGTTGTTTATCAAATACAACCTCGAATTATCAGTCACGGGGCAGGGAGTTTTGGGGAGGAGCTTTGAGCTTTCTCTCGCTGCACGGGGCAGAAGGTCGGAGCTGCCTTGCGAGAGTGCCGGAGGGCTGCGGGCTCCCCAGGGACGGGCTCGGGGGTGCGGCAGGGACCGGCCGGAGCAGGAGGGCAGCTTCTGCCGGTACATTCACCCCGCGGTGCCCGCGGCGAGCAGCACCGCCCTCCCCGCACAGAGAGCCGGCCACGCCGTTCCGGGGACGCCTGCGGGGCCGGGACCCGCCCGCAGCTCCCGGGGCGTTCCCAGCGAGCCCTTCCCGGTACCCCGGGGGTCTGCCGAGCCGCGCTGGACACAGCCAGAAGTTTCCAGCC
>VZTD01005736.1:2672227-2706838 GCA_013397725.1 Rhagologus leucostigma
GGCAGGAGCTGCCTTTTGTCTCTGACGCACTGCAGTCCCTTTTTTGTGCATTAAATCATTTGATACCTCGGCCCTGTAATGTTTATTTAAAGTTGGTTAAGTCCGCCCGGCCTGCCAGGGGAGAGGCGAACCTGGTTTATTTTTCGGCTGTGAACTGCCCAAACGGTGAATGCCTTTATAAACGGAGGGATCCGGCACGGACTCTGACTTTTTTATTCTTTCCCCTTTTTCTTTTCTCTGGTCCCAAACTCTCCTGGCAGCTGCCGCTCCGGTTTTGTGCCGAAGCACGCTCAGGGAAAAGCCGCATCTCAGTCCAAATATGTCCATGGAAGGAGAGGCGCGGAGGGGAGAGCGGCCGGGGTTTTGCCGGGGCCCTGAGGAATGACCCTTTCGTGTCAGGACCTGCGGGTTTTGGGGAGTACGGCCCGTTCCTAGGGGGAATACAGCCCTCTGACCCAACAGCGCGGCGGCTGTGGGCAGAAAGTGCTGGAAACTTGAGCGAAGTAGGAATTGCTTGGTGGGAAAGCGATTCCCCGGGGTCTCGGTGCGCTTCTCTGCGCGGAGCATCGCGTAACCCTGGTCACGCCGGGCTGCCCGGCTCCCCCGCGCTCCCGGGGTGTCCCTCCCGGCGAGGGGCTCGGGAACGGAGCTCCGCGAGGCTGGACCGGAGCCCGGGGCCGGCGGCCGCCGGGGAGGAGCCGCGCCGGGGAGCGGCGGCTGCTGCGGGGCGGCCCCGAGGGAGCCGGGGGACGGCGGGGACGGAGCTGCGGGAGGCAGGGATGGGGCTGCGGGAGCCCCGAGGAGCCGAGGGATGGGGCTGCGGGAGCCCCGAGGAGCCGAGGGATGGGGCTGCGGGAGCCCCGAGGAGCCGAGGGATGGGGCTGCGGGGCCGCGCAGCAGCGGGAAGGGGATTGCTGTTGGATGCGGGATGCGGCTGCACCAGACCCGCTGGAAGTTCTTTCTCCCCTTGCCTTACGTACAACGTGAGGAGCGAAGCGCTCAAGAAGTGTTAATTATTTTAAGAACTTACCGTTTCTTAAAATAGTAATTGCCCGGTTTGCGAGCACAGACCGTGACTGAAAGCTCGCTGTGAGAGCAGCTGGCCTTGAAAAGGAAGGGACGTACTTCTCTGTCACAAATTAACCCCCTTTGCAGCTCTTCAAGTGCTAGTTCGTTTGATCTATAAATAAATTCTAGTAATAATACACAGAGGTCTTAGAAAAATGTAATTTGATAATAGGAATAGTGAGACTAGCGTAGGAAAAAGTGTTTTATCTCCTTTTTTGAGGCACCTGCTAACACTGGCTGTTATGGTAGTAAAAATAAAAAATAGCGTGGTTTTTATAACTATAGAATGTACTTGAGAAGAAAAGTGTGCTGTTTACTCAAAGGCTTTTGTTCCAGGAATACCACTTGAGACTAACCCATTTAACAGAACAGTCAGATTCAAGCTGCTTTCAATAATTGTGTGAAGAGTGTTGGAAGTTCTCTGATGGGTCAGCCCTCTACTTGAGTGGGCACCTGAAACAAAACAAATTTTCACCCCTATCTTGTGTGAAATCTGTGGTGATGAAAAGTGCCTCTGTGCCTCTTCTGCCGGTTTGCAAGGGCTGTCACAGGTACAAAAAGCTGCACCTGCTTTTGAACAGCTCTTGTGGGATACACTCTTTTCCAAACAGGAAAAGCTGTTACTCCTGGCTGGAAGCAGGAATGCGTGCTTTGGGTTTCTTCACTGAGAGACAGAGAAATGCCTCCAGAGATGAACTGTTGGTTTTCGGGCGTTCCTATCTAAAAAAATCCTCCAGTTTATGGGGATGGAAGTTGTGTGTAACTGCTCTCACAGAGCCGTTTGTCAGAGCCTTGAGTTAAGTGTGGCTGCTGGAATTCATGGACAGCTGCTGAAATCATCAGTTTGTTGAGTACCAGTGTATTTCACAAGGACAGGTACTAGTTAGCAAAAAAATCTGAGAATCAGGCCCAAGGAAAATGTCTTTTCCTAAATAATATTTTCTTAGCTAGGTAATGCCACAGAAGGCAAATTACACTGACATTGAATTTCAAATCCAGCAAGGATTTTTGAAGACACCAGACTTCTGTTAATACCTGAACAGGTGGGAAGGACATAACCACAGATGAAAGCAGAAAAAGAGATTTGATGGGGAGAGTTTTCTGATTTCCTTCATTCTCAGCTTAGCTCAAATGAGAACTTTGTGCTTTTAGAAGTGATCTGAGAATCACAAAAGCTGACTGCATGTGTCAGACTTCATGCATCTTTTCAAGGATGATTATACAAAGGTCAAACTCCATCACTGCGTTGCTTTCACTGAAATCTGACAGTGAAATTAGCGACTTTTTTTACCACCCTTAAGGTGGTCTTGCACTATATCCACTGATATTCTCTCTGTGAATGTTTGTTCCCTTTCTGAAGAGATTAGGCAATGAAATGAGGTATTACACTGTAAGTGGACAATGACTGGAGCACAGATCTAGGGCTGACTGAGCTTTTCTAGCTAAGTAATAGTAGAGCTGAGGCAGTGTCATAATAAAGTCCTGTTGTTCCCAAGTGCTTGATCTTGCTCTTCTCACTTACCCCAGGCTTAACATCAGTGTAGCCATGCTGACTGCAGTAATCCGTGCCAGATGCATAATCAGGTAAAAGTTGAAGTGGCTCTTCTGAAATTTTAACCCGTGACAAAGCCATTTTAGAGCAACGAAACCAGACCTTGATTTTGCATTTAACTCTGTATTTTAGATGCATTTGTGAATTCAGATGGCTCCCTGTTATTTCCTCGTTCAGTCTGGCCTTTTTTTTTTTTCCTCACATGAGGGATGGGTGTTCTTCTGCGTGTGTTTCTGTTACGTGTAAGAAATCACTGCAGCATAAGGATGGATTAGGGAGCCCTTCATGAGAAAGAGGAAAAAAATCCCTTGTTGTTCCAGTGAGAAATAAGGGATGACGTTGCAAATGACAGAAAAATATTTAATAATGGAGCATCTTGGTAGACTAATGATTTTCTTTGAAGGGTCTGATTAGTTAACAGTAAGAGATTTAAGGAGTAAGGTACAATCAATACGGTGAAGATGTATATACATAGTTTTAGTTAAAAATGTGTTTACTAGCAGTGTCACTCTTCCTTTTTTTTTGATAGAATTACTCGTTTGCTATGCTTACTTATTGTAGTTATTTTCTGTGGTAACTTAGGGCATCACAGCTCTGCGTACTTCCTGCAGGATTGTCTTATGATGTTAAATTGTTAACTTGGTGTTCCCCAAAGTGTTGATAAAAATAGATTGCATTTAAAGAAGAAAACAAAGAAGGCTTGTGTAGGTATTTATCGATGCCCCTTCTATGTGTTGTTTCCACATGCAGTGAACCCCCTGGGAAATAATGCAGCTAAAAATAAACCAAAGGAATTGACTGTGCTGAGCTTCACTAACGGATATTGAAGTGATCAATAGCTCACTGGTGCCTTGGGTTTGAGATAAAAGCTGCAGCAGCCAGGCACGAGTCAGGGAGCAGCCATAAAAGTGATCTATGATAAGTATTGGCTGCAGCAATGGCTGCACAGGCCTAAACAAAGGAAGAAGAAGCCATCTCTCCCTCCTACTGATGCTTCATTGGGGAACAACTAACTGCACCTAAGTTTCCATCCTCTCGCTTCGTGGCTGTTGCAGCTCTTTCCTCTCTGCTTCCCCAAATAAGTCTTAAGTCACTCAATTCGCATCTCTTTAGCAGTGGGCTTATTTTTGAGCGCTGACTTCTCATGGTCAAGTTGACTGAAAAATCCTTGGCAGACCAAATTAGAAATTGCATTGAGAGGTCAGAACAGCCTCTCTGAAGCTGCACCTCTTGCAGTGGTTCTCCTCAGGGGAAGGGAATGTGAGGTCAGTGTAGTAACAATTAAGGTCTCTTCTACCTGCAGTGTTTTTACATTCCTAATGCTGATGTGCATTCTGTGAGGCTAATAAATTAGTTACTGGATTAAAAAGGTACTGCACTGTAAAGACATAATAGGTAGGAGTGGTAAAATTACCAGTAGGGGATTTTTGGAGGGTTGTGTCCTGGCTTTGTCCAGATTCCTTGCAGCTGCTTTGTGTAGTTATTTAAAGCCCCCCCTGACAGAACATGGTGAGCAGGGAATTAACTTATAGACATATCAATTAACCTGAAAACAAGGGGTGGATCTAATCAGAAATAAGAGACAGGACCATGAAGAAATAATACTGGAGATAATGCAAGAGGAAAAGCAGATAAGGTGTTGCAGGGTTCTGTGTAGCTCCTGGCACGGTGTGCCTGTTATCTAAAGGACAAAGGAAGAACACTTGTGCCAGGTGGCAGCATTCTTACCTCGGAACTGTATTTTTAACACTTGTATGCACAGGCAGAACTTTTCTGTGACTACATGGCAAAAATAGAATTGTTCCCACTTGAACCATGATAAGGCAGGTAACAACCCAATATGCTTTGGGGTGTACAGACAGTATCACTCTCTAGGTAAGCTGTGGTCTCTCTCCATGCCAAGGTAAAGGTAAATGTAAATTAGAAGAAATGGCTTGTTCACACGGATCACATTACTTAATTACAGGCAAAAAGAAAAATGCTATATTTTAAATATGTTGCAGAAGCTGTTGGTTTGATTATTTTTACTTTTCCTTTTTGGTTTTACAGACAGGAAAATGAGGCGTGGGGTGGGGAAGAGACTTGTCTGACATCACCCAGTAGGCCAGGTAGCACAAAAGCATGTTTTTTATGGCTGATGGCAAAGCCTTATAATTAATAAATGGGGTGCAATGTAGCAAGTGCTTTTATAGTGTTGGAAAATTGCTCTTTAAGGAAGTGAAGTCAGAAAACTGCTGTGTGCAAAATGAAATTTTAGATGAAAATGTGGAGCCTGACTATAAACCGTGAAATTTACAGCCCACTCTTCAGCCATTATCTGCTTATTCTCCTTTTTTTTATGAGGCGTTGTTTTGCTAATTCTTGAGGCTTGTGCTTTCTGATGTATTTCAGATTCCTGGGTCATAACTAATAGGAAAGCAACAGGTTGACCACCTGCTTCTTAGGTAGTGAGGCAGTGAACAGAAATAACTGAATAAAGTGTCATTCTCATCGCCCTTGACAAGGATATTTCTGTTAGCGCTCTAAAGGGCTTTACTCTAACTCCATCTACTAAAGCTGGCGGGGTGGGTGGTGATCCCAGCTCTCCTAAGAGCACTCTCCTCCTCATTGTTTCTTTCTCAGACGTGTTCAGTTTGGCCCATCGGGTGCTCTCAGTGCCAACTTCCACTCGTGGGCACACAGGGCAGGTGTTGTCACGTCTGCCAAGGCATTTTAGCTGAAGAAAGAATCCTCCTAGTGATTAAAAGAGGACAGGTTTTGTTCCTGGAACAAGATGGATCTGCAAGATAACAAATATATCTGCTCCAGGAAGGCTCTCTGTTGTGAAAAGCTCAGGATTAGTTTTCTCCTTCAGTGTTTAATAGTGTTTATTTATTTCTAATGGCATCAGTTAGAGCAAATGCTAATGTAATACTTGTATAATACAACTTGGTAATTACAAGAGAGAACAAAAGGCCTGTTTGCCTACACATGTGTATGCTGGGAAATAAAACTCAGCACTCAGCAAGTAGAACATCAAAAGCAGCTTGGCCTGTAATTGGGTTACATGATGCCACTGACACCAAGTTCTCCTGAGACAGCTCACGCAACTAAGCTTGTTCATGGTTTCCTTCAGTCATTAGCTAATGATATCTTGCTCAGATGCCTATGTGCTCAGTCTATATATTTAAGCACAAATTGTGAGTAAAAGGGTGAGAATGCAAATGTCTGCAGCAGCTGAGGCAGGGCTGTAAGAAGTTTGGAGTCAGCACTGAGAGCAAATCACTGGGTACCTTCCAACTCGTGTAGTTCTCTGGGAAGTGTTAGGAAAATCCAGCTCATGCTGATGTTGTGGTATTAATATGTTCAAACACACAGCACTGGTGAGGAGCTTCATAGAAATACTTGGGATATGCTGATTTCTGTTGGTAGCAAAGGTAGTGTAGTATTTCTGTAGTTAATGCAACAGAGAAGGAAAGAAGGTCTGGCCGAAAGTAAGGTACAAGTGGTTGTGGAATCTAGTTCTAATGGTTAAAGGTTTGCCTTTCTATGACAGAAATGGTGTTTTCTTTAATAAATAGTTATTTCATTCTTAGATTTGAATATTACGTACTACTGGCTTTTTTTGTTATTCATGGCAATTTCTGATATAATACATGTTTGAGCATGTGTGAGAAGAAAACTTGGTTGTTATGTCACTCATTTTAGTTATATTGCTGTATTTGATCGTCAAAGAACAGAACTATTCTATTCCCTTCTTCCTAAATATATAGGACCTGGGCTTAAAATCGTGCAAGGTGTGTTCTCAAGTAAGATTTTGTCAGATACTGGTGTTTTCTCAGTCATTTGAGCAACAAGAATAATTCCATTTGCTTGGTAGTCTATAGCAGCAGCTTACAAGTTCATAATGACACTGAAGGCAGTGGACCATCTGTTTGTATACAGAAAAGTTGTTTAATCTCTTGGCAGTGTTGGTAAATTTTGTTTTCCCCTTGCTAGATAATATTTACAAAACAGGTACAATTTAAATACTTGCACTGCTGCTCTGCAAGAGCTACGGGGGTGCTACATGTGCTTTAGAGAACTGAATTGACTGTAGTGCAAATAACATCCACACAGGTTAAGAAAAATGCAAGAGTGCAATGGCAGCAAAGGAGGCTTTTAGACTTTATTCTGTAGACCATTTTAGTATTTGAGGAATGACAAATGTATTATGTAAGGAGTCTCAAAAGGGAGATTCTGAATTTGATTACAACTATTCAAGTCATTTGACATGAATACAGAATATTTTGACAAATTTAATTCAAATGTTAGAGCTGTCTGGAAAACTCCAGTGGCAATTTGCCGGCATCAGCAGTGACTAAATTTGCAGGTTTCTGTGTTTGAGTCTGGAATAACACTTGAGCACACTTGGGGCACACTAGGAGTTATCCATTATCCACTCCAGATAGTACAGCTGCACTGGGAATCCTGGTGCAATGCTGTGCTTTTCCTCTTGCTGTCACTTTTTTCATTCCACTGGCTCATGGCTTCAGAACTGACTTAAAATGCGACCAAGTCGGAGGATTTTAGTGTCAGTCCTGACAGTGCCCTTCCCACGGGAAGCCAGCAGTAGGATGTGGGGGTATGAAGTGTTTTTTTCCAGTTGCACAACTCGTGCTGGCTGCACCTTTATTTATCCTGGTGATGGCCTCACAACAGAAACGCTCGTCCTCGTCCCGAGAGGTGTGAGTGCTGTCACTGCTCCTGAGCAGATGTCCAGGCACAGCTCCACTGTCCCTCCTGCCACTGGGCCAAAACTCATTTGCCTGGATGTCATGACTTACCTCAGCACCTCCTGAAGTGCTGGATTGGGTTTGAGTTCCTGCGGGTATTTCAGGCTACCTGAAGTGCAGGCTAGAACTGCTGTGAAAACTTCTGAGCTGCTCAAGGGAGTTTTTGCATTTTTGTGCTTCCTCCTTTTGAGGGATTCTGTCTCTTAAAGGTAAATTAGGTGTGTGATCACAGCTGGGATTTCTGATAGTCAGTCCTGCTACTTACTGAAAATTAGTTGATACTCTGTTGTGTGTAGCTACTCTCAATTTCAAGGAACTTCTTGTTTCCGTAGACGAGAGCAGGAGAAATTTGCTTCAATTTGTTTTAATGCAGAAACCCGAGTTGCGTTCCTGTTTTTTTTGTACTTAAACCAGGAAGGATGATGGACTCAGACTTGTCATTCATTTGTTGGTCTTTTCTCTTTGTGCAGATTTGTGTTAAATGTGAGCTCTGGGCTTTTTCCGGGTAACAGGTTTCTTAATGTAACAAGCAAGAACTGTACGTGATAGAAGGCAAACAAAACCAGAAAATGGCTACTTTTTGTTGTGCTGGCTGTGCTGTGGAATTAAAGCCTTAGGAGGGAATCCATGAATTTCTTCTCAGTAGTGTTAGTTGAGTTTTCCAGAACTTGATTCCATTCTTCCACCTGCCACAGTGTCCCCAGGCACACCTGAGCTTCTCCTGAAGTCTTCCAGAACCTGTTCGCCCGGGCTGGAAACAGGCTCCCGTGCACAAAGCAGAACTGCTTTGGTCAGAAGTGTGGAGACAGGGACATTGGGATCTGCACGCACTCACTGTTTTGTCTGATTCTCACCAAATACAGACCCAAACCACTGGCAGCATCTCCCTGAACCCAGGGCCTCCTTAGTCTTTGGCTGAGGTGTCTTTCCCCAGCGATGGGAGTTTAAGAATACCTAGACTGTCCGTGTTTGTGACTGAACGACAGCGGGAAGGAAAGAAACAGGAAAGCAAGTATGTTAAAGACGTGTCGATACAAACTGGCTAATGTAAGCAACTGTTTGTAGAGTTAAGCGTTAATTAAGTGTTGAAGGGAACAATGTAGATCAGGAAGTGCAGTTGTGATGAGAGCACCTTTCCTAAACCTGATGTGTGCCTCGGAGCCACTGATGGTGGGAAAAACAAGGACGCTGCGTTTGTTCTTTTACTGAGGGCTGTTCCAGTATGACTGCACGGTTGAGGCCTCTGCGGTTAGACCTGACTACAGGGGAAAAAAGCCTGCAACAAAGGACCAACCCGAAATGCTAACTTTCCACAGGAGCAGCATAGGTTGTCTAAAGCTGTAAGAATATGTGAGAGATCATGGGAGTATAGTTTATGCTGTGGCGCTTAATGAGCGGCCAGTGTTTCTATTAAAAAAAAAGGCAACAAAACAAAAAACTCCAAGGTACTGATAGAAGTTTTACTTCATTTATCAACTGGATGGTTTGAAAAAGCAGTCCAACCTAATTTTTGCTTTGGGTTTGGGCTGCTTCTTTTGTATTTCTCAGCAGGGCTTAAGTTGTGGTGGCAGATTTCTCAGATTGCTGAGAAGGTTCAAAACAAGGGCAGCCTCACGGGTCTGAACGTGAAGACAGGGGAGGAGAAGCCTGTGGCTGGACTCTTTGGGGTGGGTTCATGGAGGGTGGGGGGAGTGGGACACTGTCCATGTTGAATGATTTATCATTGTGGATTACCCCAGAAAACTGGAGGTCTTATCCCCAAATGGAGCCATTAAAAACAATGCAGACCCCAAAACAGCTGCTCCCTCAGGGCAGTTCTGTACAGCCAGGTGGAACAAAGCAAGTTTGGCTGACAACCTTCTCGTGCCAGGGCATCTGTAGGTGCTGCTGGCCCACCCAGCTCCTAAACCCTTCCCAGCACCGACCCTTCCCGCAGAGCCGCTGGAAGTGAGAGAATCTCCTTTTTATAGCGGTGGGAGCCGTGGCTGTAGGTGGGGTGGCTGCTCGGGTTACTCGGCGGGGACGCTGTGCCGAGCAGCTGGCGCTCGCAGAATGCCCGCAGTCAGCGCAGCACCAAGGTGCTGCTTCCCACTGGGGAACCGTCGGGTCCCCTCCCAGCCCGGCTCTGGTGCACGCTTGGCTCCGGCACGGCCTCGCATTGTTGTCAGCTGAGCACACCTCACATTTATTTTCCGGCAAATGCGGTTTGCTGACGTAATGGGTCCCGGGTCCCGGGAGAGCTGTAGGGCCAGGGTTATGCTGGTGGAAGGTGAAAGAGCGAGTGTGTGTTGGTGTGTGGGGTTCTGAAAGCCCCCGGACGGTTTGCGTGGAGCAGAGGAATGTGGTTTCCTGGTAGGGTGAATTTAAAATGACTCATCCGTGGATCCCGGTGCAGACGTTGGCATGAGATCATCCTTGTTCTGCAGCTGGGAAAGCCGACTTCAGATTGCTTCTCTCTACGAACTTTCTAGGCCTGGCTCTCCCCTATGCCTCTTCCAGAATTCTTCCGTTGTGGAGGGTTTTTTTTTTTTTAATGAGCAAAAGGAAATGGAACAGTGGGGCTTGGACTTTGAACTTGTTCCTTTCTGTGTTTTTTGACTTCATTAGCTTACATAAATAGCAGCCTCTATTCTCTGCAGTTTCCTTGCTAAGAGGAATTCTCAGAAATCACTTTTTGAGGTGATACTATTTTATAGGAAGAACTCTGATAATCTGGTTGGTAAAACAGTAAATTCCTGATGAATTAGTATGTTAATGTGTACAGGAGCAACATGAAATATTTTTGCAGCTTAAACACCTCTTTAAAAATAGGGTTTCCAACACTTGCACCATATGTCCCCTTATTAAATTCTCCTCTTACTGAATAATGACATTACCCTCTGAATGACAGAGGTGCTTGTTATATGATCTGACTTAGAGATACATCTGGAACTTGGCCCTCGCAGGATCTCAAAATAGAATGACCGATGCAGGAAGAACTTAGTAGAGGACTTGTGAGGGCTCTTAGTGCAAACCACTTCCACCCTTGCCAGAGCTTTGACATTGTCCAGTGAGTATACTCAGACAACACAGGGATTTTTAAATCTTGCTTTTCAGCGTTTTCCTCTTTGTTAAGCTATCCCGTCTTCCCCTTTCCTCTCCCTCAATACTTACTGAACCAGATCCTCCTTAGCAGGAAGTGAATACATTTTCAGTGTGCAGTGTCACCATCTGTTCAAATAGCCAGTGGGAAGAATGATACCAACAAAATTTGTGCTTCTCTTGGGAGTAGTCCTCCTCGCAAGTGTCTTTTCAGATGTAGCACAGATGTGTTCTGAGAGGTGCTGAGGAAATGCTTCTGGTCCCACGGGCACTTGTTGGAGTTGCATGAGCTCCCTCTGAAGAGGGTGGTGGGCTGGTGGCTAAGTGCTAGTGATGCATGATAAATAAGAAATCCAGTTGGAATTAGGCAGGTATTTCAAAGCACAAGTGAGTGCTTATGAGAAGTGGGGGTGAAAGCCCCACACATAAGCAGATTTTTTTCAGCTTCCTCCCCTTTCCTGCAGTGTTGGCACCTGCTGTTGGCTGCCCTGCTGCACAGGCCTGAGCAGGTCTGAGCTCCTCATACACAGCTGATGCTGCTTTTAGGACAGACCTTCAGGGCAGCTTTCTCTTACCCTGTTTACTGAGCTACCAACAAGCGCTCTGTGCTGTTTTTCACTTCCAGGAAGGCCAGTCCTCAGCAAACGGCCCATCCCGCGACAGCCCCAAGCAGCCGGCGGCCCGAGAAGGACACGTGGGATACCCCAAGCTCCGGGCGGGCTACATCCCCATTCCCGTCATCCACGAGGGCATCGACGGCCGGCAGCAGCACCCCTGCTTCTCCTCCCCGCAGCCAGGGCTGCAGAGGTACAAGACAGAGGCCGTGCCGCCCCCGGCGCAGGCTCAGCCACCCCTCAGGGGGGCCTATGGTGGCCCCGAGTCCCCGGCGAGGGGGCCGGCGGAGGCCGCGGCGGCCGATAAACAATGTGGACAGACACCGGCAGCTGCGGCGGCCCCGGCGCCGGCCACGCACGGACCCGAGGTGAGCGTCAGCAGTGCTGGGCTCTGCTTGCAGTGGTCTTTGCAGCATTCGTGGCCTGAATGTCACACGGGGAGCTTAGCCCTCAGAAAGCCCAACTCGCCACAGGATTGCGTTTTCCCAACACTTCCAGAGTGTTGAAAGTGCACAGTCATGGCAGCATAAATATGTATGGGTTTTTTCTAGCATCACCCACTTCTGTTCTGGAATGATTCTGCAGAGATAAATGCAGAGCTGAGCAGGCCCTGTGGCAGGGGAGGGTTGTTTTAGGGTTTATACAGGTTCCCCCACAAGTGGAGGATGCAGACAAGCCTCTTGTGTTCTGCACCATGAGTCAAACTGGGTGAACAAAGGGGGAGAGACAGATGTCCAGTCAGCTAACAACCCAGGCCACCTCAGAAGTTCTTTGCTTCCTAATTTAATATTTCAATTGTATAAGATGGATTTACATATATACCGATTTAAAAGTGAAATATAAAGTATTTTTGTCCTTCAATGGCATGTGAAAATATTTTCAGACTATAAACTTCTTTGGAAAAAAGTCACTCTGCTTGTTTTGTGTTTCAGAAGGTAGGATTTTTGGCCTGCTCTCTGTAGAGAATTAGCAAATTGGTATTCTTGTAATATATGGAAATATAAGCCTCATTTTTATTCAAAGTAAGATGAGCAGGAAATTCAGCCTTCACCAAGCTGAAAACATATCAGGTCTGTAATTCAACAGTAGTGGCATCTTCTCTGAAACCCATTTGGAGTTTGAAGAATGTAATTAAAATCCTCTTGGCAGGTTTCTCATCTCTCTTGACTAACCATGCCTGTCCATGTAGTACCTGGACGAGAGGCTCAGCTTTTCCTTCTCCCAACTCTGTACAGCTTTGCCCTGTCTGCAGAGTGGCTTTAGGAATGTGTCTTCAGTGCCACTTACTTAGAGAGAACCAGGGGGGACCTCAGAACTTGCTGTTAAATGCTCAGGCAGTCGGTGTGGGTGCCAAGGGACCAGAGCCTGTGTTGGTGACCCTACGCTGCACATCAGTAGTGCCGCTGATGGATGCTATAATGCAAACCAGCATTTATTTATTCAAGGTTGCTGTTCTTTGAGCAGTTTATCAGCACCAAAAGAGGGGTCTTGTTCCCCTTCTCTCCTGCTTTGCCTGCCTTCTCCTCTCCCAGCTCCAGCCTGGCCTTTCACAGGAGAGGGGGCAAAGGGGAATTAGCCATATCTGCATTACCAAATTAACAACATGCTCTGAAAAAACCCAACAAAACATACAAAATCTGTTAGTGTGGCCAGGATCAGAAGTCAGTGTTGTGTGCTCTTAGGGATTTGGGTTTGTCTCCAGCACGTAATTTGTTTGCTTAGCTTTAGTTTACCTCAAATTTAACAGGTTTAGACAGGTACAGCCATGCAAAACCAGCAAACATTCTGACTGAGCATCCACTCCCTGCTCATTTCAGGGCTGGGAATGCTGTAGCTCAGGTTCCTACTTGTTATAATGATGCTCTCACAACTTCTGTGGTTTGTCTAGTGAGGCTCTTGGCCAAAAAACCAGGGAAATGGGAGTCCTTGCGTGCCGGAAACAAGAGCTCAGTTTCTATGATGACCGCCTCCTTTTCTCTTTGGAAATAAAAAGTACCGTGAGCATGAAATGGTTACAATTTAATCATGGATTTTTGTTTTCATGGCAGCCTCAACCTCCTGGAGCATCTGACTCTCCAACAGTTTCCCCTCAGACCTCTGGCAGAGCCAACGCAGGGAGCCATCCGCTTCCTCGCGGTTATATTCCAATCCCTGTGATCCATGAAAACATGCCACGCCAGCCAGCACAAGCCTACCACCAGGCACAGAAGACCCACTACCCTGCCCAGCAGAGCGAGTTCCAAGCCCACCAGCCGGTGTTCCACAAAATCCAGCCGGAGGAGAGGGAGCCCAAGGCGGCGCGAGCGCAGTCTCCGTTCAGAGTGGCTCAGAGAGGCTCCTCCAGTCGGGAGAGTTCCCCGGCCAGAGTGAGCACCCAGATGCAGCCCCCAGCTCCCATCCGAGTGCAGACAGTAGTAGACAGACCCCAGGTATGTAGAATGGGGAAGTGAATCACCTGCCAGGGACCTGAGCGTGGCTAGAGCTGAAAAATGAGCTTGTACTAACACATACATGAAAGCACATAAAGCAATCTCCACTTCTAGATTTAAACAGACTGGGAGATCCTGAGATAAGCAGCAAGTTGCCTTTCCACCTGTCAGGACTGTGGTGGATCACTGAAATATGATTTAACACACGATTTAATCTTCTCTGGTCAGAGTATAATTTGGTGTAATTACACTGAGGTCACTGATGTTGCATTATGTTTATGAGAAGAAAACCAGGTCTGTGGGATTTGTGACATCTATGTAAATATAGTTCACTGATGTCTCAGAATCATTTAGGGGATAGCATCAGATGCACAAAGTAATTTTTGCTATGAAGAAAGAGGATAAGCAAAATCTAGAGCTTTTTATTCTTCTGACTTGAAGCATGCTCTTGGTCATAGAACCTATTGCTCATTGAGTATTTTTTCCATGTTAGAATTCTTACTAAAACTACAATTAAAAGGCTACTGGGAATTAGACAGCTGTAAGTGTGTGGAAGGGGGTATGTACAGAAACAAGCCTTGATTTCCTCTCTGGAGATGTTTCACACTGAAAATGACAGTAGCAGAATTAGGTTAATATGTTTGAAAACCTGGGCTAGGACAAAACAGGGAAGACTCAAGATTTAATGGCATATTCTAGGTCAGTGCTAATTTATTTTTGTGGGTGAGAGTTTACACTCCCTAATCAAGTTTTATGTTTAACAGGTAAAGCAGTAAAAGATTTTCAGTGCAGGCTATTTACTTACTTGGTTTAAATAAAATACAGATATTTTACTCCAGCCGTTTAAATCCGTGAGAGCTGGATTTAGTATCTTTCAAAATCACTGTTTCTGTGCCCGGGTAAGTAAAGGGGGTGTCAGGAGGAGGTGGAAAATGCAGATATCACAAATTTCAGTTTTCTGCTAAGATTTCAAAACTAATCTAATTTTCAAGAGATTTCTGATTTGATGACTTAAAACTGGAGTAATCTCAAGGATGGTCTCTAATCGCTGCAGTGGAATAAGATTGACACAGTAACCTCTGCATGTAAATCGGTTAAAGATTAAAAATAAGCACTAACAAAAAAAGGAATGGCCTGAAAACAGGAATAGGATGAGAATAGCCCAAAATTTGATTAAAACTCAGCAAAGTAGTTGGCTTTTCAAGAAAGATGAGCCCTTAATTAGTGACACAGGGGATGAAATTTTGGCTGTGCTGCAGTCAGCTGCAAGAAATCTCACTGACTTCAGTTAGGTGAAGGCTTTGCTCAAAGGTCCTGTCTTTTAGAACTGTCCAGGGCGCTGATTTTACTGAGCATGGGCAGGATTTGGTGGGTTGAAATTTAATTATTGTGAGAGTTGACTGATGAAAATAATAGCTGTTCAGCACAGTGCTGTTTTACAGTTTAAAACAGTAAAATTCAGCGACGCTCAGGAAAGATTAATCATCTCATGCGTGTGAAATTGCACTGCTAGGAGTACAGAAAATGAGATGTTAGATTACTTGTTCTTCAGAAGGAAATAAGGAGCGTTGTGTCTCAACACAAAACTTGCCTTGCTCACCAGGTTTCTCAGCAACAAGTCCCAGCTCAGGAGCCACCAAGACCAGCCCCTCCTCCTGAAATCAAGCCTGACAGCAAGGCAGCCCCACCGCCCGAAACGGAGGCACCCTCCACATACATCCCAATTCAGGTCACCCACCAAGAACCAGATCCTAAGCTACCACCCCAGAAGCCTCCAGCCATGGCAGAGAAAGCTGATAAAAAGGCTCCTTCCCCAGCTAAGGCTGCTCCCCCCCAGGAAAGGCCTCCTCCCGAAGAAGTGGCGCCGCCGAAGACGGTGGAAACGGGAGAACCTCAAAAGCATCCAGGTGTTTTGAAAGTGGAAGCCATTCTGGAGAAAGTACAAATGCTTGAGCAGGCAGTCAACTCGTTTGAAGGCAAGAAAACTGACAAAAAGTACTTGATGATTGAAGAGTATTTGACCAAAGAGTTGCTAGCCCTAGACTCAGTGGACCCTGAGGGTCGTGCGGATGTGCGCCAGGCCAGGAGAGATGGTGTAAGGAAGGTCCAGACCATTTTGGAAAAACTTGAACAGAAAGCAGAAGATGTCCCAGAACCTGTTCAAGTTGATGGACTTCAGCCAAATTTGCCAGAGCCTAAGCCACCACAGGAAATCATGGAGATTGAACCTGTGGTAGTCAAGAGCAAGGGAGATCCCAGTAATAAAAATGCTAAAGAGGAAACCAAAATGGAAAGACATCAGCCTGAAACTAAGGAAGAAGTGTTTACCAATCTCGCCACCACGACGAACACATCCAATAACCCAACTGAACCGTAGCCATGTGCTGAAATTAAAATCTCTCAGACTTTATAACTTAAAGTGTGTTTAAATGAATTTTAAGTTGCATGCATTTCCGGAGCTCTTTTCAACTGGTTTTAATCAACATAGCAGCTTGGGACACAGTAAACACTTTGTGGGGAAAGGAGGGAGCTAGAAAGAAAACTGATGCATTTATCCTTGTTCTTACACTATGTAAAAGACATGTTTCAAAAATAAACCCTGTACATTAATTGCTTTTAGATCAGCTGAATGGAAAAAAAATGACTTCAGGGTTAATACTGATGCGTGTTGTTTAAGGTGTATTCTTTTGCAGGTGATTTTTGTAAAATCAGTGGCCTGCACTGTCAGAATACCAGTCCTCCTACAAGTATAGCCACTCCTAACAGTAATGTTTTTACTTTTAATGTTCACAGTTGGGCACTTTAAGTAACGATGGATAGAAAGTGTGTAAGAAACTGTAGGGATATTTATATGTGTGCAGGACTTCAATGCTATATTTTAAGAGGGAAATAAAATAATATGGAAGTCTAATTTAGTCTTGTGATTTTATAAGCTGGAAATGTAAAGGCAGTAATTGGTTTTAAATACACTCTTCTGAATACAGAGACTTGTTATTGCAGCATTATAGTTGGAGTCTGACAGCTGTTTTGTCATCAAGGCCTAAACATGCCTCTCTCCATTCGTGTCCTCCCTTCTGATGTTGTTGCTGAGTCACATCTACGGACTGAGAAAGGAATTTGGCTGAGCATTTCTGCCCCCTCACCCTGGGAGTCACCATTTAACAGAAATGTTTGTAACCTTGAGATCTGTGTCCACTGTGGTTGTTTTACAGAAGTTTACAGATCCTAACTTTTTCTGCAAAGACATTATTCTTTTTTTAACAATTAACTGAATTTTGTGTGCAGAAGTACACATTTTTTGTATTTAGAAATACATTTTGTGTTTGTAGAGTCAATAGGATTCCTCTCACTTTGTGAAGCAATACTTTGTTCTAAGTGATTAGCAATTTGCACTTGAGCAAGGGAGATAAACCATTTTTCAGCTACTTCCGTGTGAAATGAAGGCAGCAGTCAGTGCAGAAGGAGTGCAAGGGAGGAAGGAGTCCTAACTAAAACCAAGAAGCTACACTTGACTTGTTAATTTTACAAATGCAAGTCTTCTTTTACCTGATAGCATGTTTGCAGCATGCAAATTTATGAATATGAAAATAAATCTGCTCAAGGCAGTTGATCGCTTACTGAACTGCGCTTAGAATCAGGACAGCGGATTGGAAATTGGGTTTAAACCCATATGAAAATCTCTTCTTTTTAAGAGGCAAGTTGAGAGTGGTCATTGAGAACTGTCACTCTTTATTTTAAAGTAACAATATAGCATGTAAATTGTACTGCAGTGTGTGTAGCGTTTGGCCTGTGAAGTGCCTGCTTAGCTGTAGGTATAAGGCTGATGCTTCTTTTAGTTTCATTTTCATAGTCAGCAGCACTGTGTAAGAATACACAATGGCTTGTAACCTTTTGGCTCCTCCAGCTTTGGGAGCAGCATTTGAGGCGTTCTAGAAGAAGAGGTGTGAAAGTTCAGCTGCCTGCATAATTCCTGCATGAACTCACTTCAGTGGCACATTGCTTGTGCAGGGTGACATTTCAGCTGAGGACACAGATCTGACATCATGTAACAAAAATACTTAAATTGAGGAAAATCAGCTGTGGATTTTTAGAACTGAGCTCTCCAGGTGGAGTCTGAGGGAGCTATAAGGCCCTATCTCTTAATGGATTCTCTTAGTAGACCACTAAAATACTCCAGAGCAAAACCACCCCATTAACTGAGGTGGTAGAGTGGAAATTAAGATTATAGTCTTTAAAATGTAGTATTTACAGGAAGTTAAACAGGTGCTAAATTTTTAATACATGTCATCTGCTGCTAATGGGGCCTGATTCATGTTCCACTATTCAGTGTTGGTCAGAGTAGGTGGAGTCAAATTCAGTTTTCTTTTAAGAAGCAAAGCTGGAGGTCGAGCTGCACTCTGCCAAGTGCTGCTTTAGAAGTTGATTCTTAAAGTCGGTGCTACTACAGCAGAATTAGGTACAACTCAAAACAAAGTGAGGTTTCATGATGTGGCCTAATAAGGGAAAGTACATTTGGCTGCCCTGGAGCTGCCTAGCTGGGAGACTGGTGCTCTGAGTCATAGTCTCTCTTTGTTTCCTCTGTTGCTCAAGACTAAGCTGTGCCCAGTCCAGCTTATATGTCTTGACACATCAGCATAGCTACACATCCTGCTTATGGGCTGGGAGGAGGGAGTAGCCAAGGAGGAAGCAGCTGAAGATTCCCACCCCTTCCCTGTAAGCTCCTGACCTACTCTGTGCGGAGCCTGTTTGCTGCCTTGCGTTGGTACCAGTGATGTGAGGAGCTGGCAGAGGAGAAGAAGGGGATTCTTCATTCCCTTGCCCTTCTGCAGGATGGTGGTACCTGCTCTGTGCTTTGACCCTGGGTAACAACTGGAAACTTGGCTTTTAAACTCAGGTAGGAAGCAATTAGGAGTTTAAAACCATAAGAATTATGTTACATTACTTTTCAAATACAGCCCTGCACAACAAACAGCAAATGTGCTGTTGAAGGCAGGGTTCTGAAATACACAGTGCATTTGCAGTAGCCATTTCAAAAAATTGAATAAATGTCAAGCAGTGTAATTTGTTCAAAAGCAAATGATGCCTGTCAGTGAAAGGCACTGCTTCAGCTCATTTGAAAGTAGCAGGAGGGGTATGAAAAGCCTGTCCACAGAACCACAGTAAAAGCTTAGGCTATTTTCTGATTGCACTATCTTGTCCAGCTAGTGCTATTTTAAATGCCTGTAGTGGCCTGTTCTCTATATTTAAACCCTCACAGCAGCAAGGCATTGTGTTTCCTGTAAATATAGCATTTTGGCCATTTATTTACACGCTGCCAAACCACATCATGCCCCGAGGAAGGGGCAGCATTCACATTGCCCCCAGGAGCAGGGTGAGACAGGCCTGGTGTCGGATTCCATCCTGGCTCCAGAGGGAGGCACAAACCCTTTATCTGGGAGATGTTTTGCTTGCAGCTTTGTGTTGGCTCAGCTGTGTTTGCACGCAAGGTGGGGAAGGAAAGGGGTACAAATCACACTCCACCCAGGAGGCAGGAAAGCAGCACGGCAGTTTGTAGAGGCAGGTTCTGCCCCTGTACCTCAGGTCAACGTAAGGCAGCTGAGGAAAGCCCTGATCGAAAGCCCCTCAGTGAGGGTATCTCTTTTAAAAATAATGATAAAAACTAATAATAAAAACAATAAAAAATAATAATAAAAAAATAGCTTCTGGTGGCTGGCACACAGCTGCTGAAGAGGACAAATCTCAGTCGAGGTACGCTTATGAGAAGGTTTTAGTTTTCAGTCTCCCTTCTTAAATGTGCGTGTATTCATCTTTTTAAATGCTCAGGTAACCAAATAGAAGGCACTACTCTCTTATGAACTTAAATAAAATGTACACAAACATGGGGAAAAACG
The DNA here is from genome assembly GCA_013397725.1 of Rhagologus leucostigma. Taxonomy (NCBI): domain Eukaryota; kingdom Metazoa; phylum Chordata; class Aves; order Passeriformes; genus Rhagologus; species Rhagologus leucostigma. Next base: position 2,691,617 of record VZTD01005736.1, read on the forward strand.
GGCTTAGACTAAAGGTCTAGTAATGGGCAATAATTTCTGTGCTTTTGGTCCTGTTGTGCCCAAGAAATAAAATGCAGATGTCCTAAAAACAAACCTTAATGCTGTAAAAATTGAATATCATAAAATTTTGGGTGTGTTACAAAAGCCAGCAGAAACAGTTTTTCTGACAGAAACAAATCCAGCCCTTCTGGGCCGCTTGGGTAAAGGAGGCCTTCAGGGAAAACTGGTCTGAGCTCAGCACTCGCTGTGGAATAGGGATAAAAGCCAGAAGTTAACCATACAAAATACCATTTCCTGGAGTCTTAGTGTAAATATTAAAACTCCAAAACCAAACTTCTCTGGGTAGATAGAGTACTGCCATTAGTGAAACATGAACACAATCGTTTTAGCAATAGATGCAATGGTTTTATTAGCACTTTCACCTATTTATGTGCAATGGTACAGGGCAGCCAAATGAACAAGTGTGTTTAAACTGTTTTTTTCCTTAAGATAAATCATTTGGTTAAAGATAAAACGGTGACACTAAGATACATTGGTCTGATTGCACAAAGAAATAGCCTTTAACATTGGATAATTTGGGTTCCTGAGCTCTGCCCAAAGAACACATCCATAGGAGTGCGCATGGGATGAGTCCCTGTGCCCGTGAACCACTAAGGGACTGTGGATGGTCTGTCCATGCTGTGTAACTCTAGAGACCAATGTAACTGAATGCCAGCCCCTGTAATCCAGAGCTGGAGTTATTTTAAGATGGGCGAGAGGCTGGTTACAAAGCAGGGGAACACACCAATTCTCAAACACCTTCCCGGGATTTATAAATAAGCAACTTTAAAAAACAAAGAGGCTAGTTCAGTTGTTTCCTGCTGGAATTTCCACTCCAGAAGCTGGAAATCTGCATGAAAGGAAGGAACAGGTCCAACCTTCAGTTTCCGTATGTCCCTGCACCAGCAAATTGCAGGGCAAGAAGAAGTGGAGGACCTTACGTTAAATTTCAGATTATAAGAAGAAAAGCACATTTGCCACACATATTTCAGAAAATAATTCCAAGGGGCACTGATCTGTAAACACACAGTTCATGTTTCAGAATTAAACACGTAATCTGGAGTTCCTCATCCCTGGCTTTTCACATTTGACATATATTCAAGGACTGTGCAATGTTCTCTGACGTGTTCCACAACAAACACAGAAATCACTGATAGGGTTTGCACTGAAGGATAACACTGTTGGAAGTCTTGGTAAAAAGGCTGAGGATAGAACAGAGATGAAAATAATTAACTCCTTCTAATGAAATACGGTACCTGTGTTAGCAATGAGGGGAGCAGGCAAGAAAATGTAACAAACTTTAAAGTGTTACTGCTTGTATCTACTCAGCGGGTGGATGATGTCTGCTGTTCATCTGACTGCATAAATATAAAATATTTTTTTTAAATGGGCATTATCTGAGTTTTAAAACAGTAAAAGAAATACACTGAATTGAGCAACAAAAGCGGTATGGAACTTAGCCTGGTTTTTTACCGCATTTCTGCAGCCCCTGACAGTGAACAGATGAGATTTGCAAAATCATCCACATGGGCTACTTGAAGCCCTGATTTATTGCTTTTCATCATTTTGTGAACTTTGAGTTCTCATCCATTTCTGTCTTGCCAGGAAAGCTCCGCTCCTTCCATTTGCAGAAATGAGCAGTGTCTGGAATAATTCCCTTGCGCGTTTCCCACGGGGTTGGCAGGCAGATAATGTGTTTTTTTCTGCAGCCCATACTGATCTGTGGCAAAGAATAGTTGTCAGCAGTCTGTCTTGCCTCTCCAAGTGCACAGCTCAGACTGTAAAATCTGTTAATAAGAGCCATAATGTGTAACCCAGTGCGAGCTTTCCTATTTTATTTAAATCAAGATGAGATTAAAGCAAGGAAAACCTAAAGCAGTTTCTCCCAGCAGCCAAACATACAGAGATTTTTACTTCCAAAGACCGATGAGATGATAACACAGAGCCCTAGTTAGGCATTTCTGTAGGTGTTGCTGAGTACTTGGTCCCCAGGACCTTCCCTCTTGTTACCATTGATGATGAGCTCCTGTCCCATCTCCATTCCTGCCCTCCCCAGCTGCCTTCCCAACAACCATGAAATGTTTATTTCCCTTGGCCTATTACCATTTAGAAAAGAGAGTGAGATAGAGCAGATTTGCATGCGTAGATTTCTCTTAAAGATTTAGAGAATTTGGTCCAAAAAAGTGCTGGGAGTTCAACTCTTACCTATCTCATCAATTAAAGGTGATCTTGACCCTGAGCCAATAAACTCAAATGTTTATCAAAGTTTCTGCATGGCTGCATACCCAATATAAAGCCAGCTGTTAAGATGGAACATGCCTGGAAGCATGAAAACAAGGATGAAAGTACAGGAAAAACTGTAGGTCAATCCAAATCGGGCTTCCCTCCACCCAAAAGAGTGAAATAATACGATTTACTTTAAAGCTTTGGAAATTTGTTCTATGTACCTATGGCAGATGTAAGCATCTGCTGGTGCTGAAAATGCACTGAAGCACTACCAGATTTTAAATGGCCTTATTTAAGTGTTTAATCTAGTTCCTAAGGTTGTAACTAGCATCCCGACAAAGATTAAATCATGTACATCAGAGGTATCTTTTCATTCTAAAGAGTAGTTACTTCCATATGCTACTCTGTGACAAATGAAAGTATCAGGACTGAAGTTTAGCTGTATGGATGTATTAGATTACACTGAATAAAGGATATAAGGTAGGGTTGGATAACAATATCATAAACAAATATTGCTGCCTAGAAACAGCAGGCATAGACACATTAAAATATTTAAGGTACCTTTAATATTAACCACCTAGCAACAAGTCCCTGATTACTTCAAGGAAAATAGGCACTATGAAAGAAGGCAGGAATCATAGCAATTGTTATTGCTATACTCTTTTTTCCGCCCAGTAACAATTAGACACATAACTTATTATATAACATACAATTACCCGCGTAGGGAATCCCTGCCTCAAATAGTTTGTGCTTGACTACGCTAAGAAACAGCCTATGGTTGTGAAATTAGAGGACGTGGATTTGATAGAGCCGAGAACTTGGATCCCTGCGTTCTGGTTCCTCGGATCTGCGGTGTGACCCCACCGACCCGTGTGCGCGCACATCCCTGTTTTGTGCTTGCAGTCGCAGGCGGCTGTGGCACAGCTCGGCGAAGTAACCCGAGGCACCTCACGCGATGTCATTCGACGAGAGAACCGGGGCAGGGGCGGGTCTCGCCTCCCCGGACGCTGCTGATGTGTCCTAATCTACCTGAGTGTCACCGCGAGGGGTCACAGCGCGGCACTGCCGCCTCCCCGCACCACCCCTGCGCCTTCCAAGCACCAGAATTCCCTCCTGCCCTGCTGCCGAAGCAGAAGGACCGCGATGGAAAATGGTTTCCTGTAATAGGGAAGGGAACGTTCTCATCTTGCATGCGCTCACCGCGTTGGCGGGATGCTCTCTGCGGTGGGGGCAGGCTCTGGGGGATGCCTGCATTCCTAGGATTTCTTTTCAAAGCTTGTAAAAGGTGTCAGGTTTGCAGGGTGTTGGAGGCATTGGGTTCCTGCAGTTCCAGTTATAACAAACAGCACTGACATATCCAGCATTTTAACAGGGGATACTTGCAGATTTGGCTTCCAAGCTGGGTTTTGTTGAACCCTGCTTGCACATGACACTCTTGAGTTTCACATGAAACCAATAAACATTTCCAGTCTGGGATCTACATGAAGATAATTATCCCCAAAACAGGCATTAGAGTTTGTTTCACAGTTTATAAACCAAAAGAAAGCCATTGGCTCATTTTTCCACCCCTTTATTCCATAACCACAACTCTAATCATCCTCATTCCAAATGTCAAAATCACCAACCATCCTAATCCATCAATCTCAAAAGAAATACAAGCCTGCAGATTCAGAAAGAACAAACCCGGAATTTTTCCAGCACCACTTCTGGACTGAACACAAGCAGCAGTGCTTAATTCCCTGCAGGCTTGAAACTGAGCACAGCCTAACTGAGGGAAAGGATGGTAAACTGGAGTGGAAAAAACACTGAGGGAAGGTGTGGTTTCACATACCTTGCTCTCAGTGACACCTGCTTCTGAGATTAGTGAGCAGGTCAGTGTAGGTGTGATGGGCCCGGCCTTTCTACAGGAGAGGATGAATCAGCCAGCTGCAAAACCAGGCCCTATATCAGTGTTCACCCAGGAAAAGTTTGTAGATTTTACACACTCGAATTTGTGCTTTTATCAAATGAGGAATGTAGAATTGAGACACATCTTTATTATTTGTGAGCATGTGTTTTGTTTTCCTCTGATAAATCTGAGAAGTTATTTATTTCTTTACTGCAAGCAATGCTTTCTTGGTTTAATTACATTAAAATTAAACATGTGTTCTCAGATTTTTACAGAGAGGCTTAAAGCATTTGTCTTTTTAATTGACTCACATTTTGTACCATCCAAGCTACATCACCAAGAGGGTGAAATTCTCCCAGTGTCAAGAATGGTGATATTTTTACTTTTTGTCCATCAGTTTTCCATTGGGAACTCTGAATGAGTCTCCAGTAATTGCTGATGAAGCTTGATCCATCGGAGTAATCCCCTCCTGCTGCTTCCTCTCCTGTAACTCTCCTCTCAGGGGCAGGAGGTTCAAGGAGCTTTTTGTGCTTCCAAATTTCCCTGTCCTCCCTGGTGGATTTTCCGTCCTGAGGACTGCACAGCCAAAGTTTCCTTTGCTGCCAGAAGTTGGAACAGAGCCTGACTATATTTATGTAAATGACAGAAGAAGAAAAGACTCAATTTTTGTATTAGCTCAAATGGACATTTCAAGTGTGACTCAAGCAGGTCATGTTCAGAAGGCGCATCTTGGCAAAACAAAACCCTGAGACTGTCAAATTTAAAATCTAAAGCCCTGAAGTTCCTTGGGCTTAATCCAAAAAACTTGTTCCTAACTAACTTGTTTTGTTGCATGATGCTCTGATAAAGGCAAAATCCACTCAGTGGAAGAACCTAACAGTGCCGGTGAATGGTAATTGAGCATTCATCGTACGGATTTGGAGATGGGGAGATTCAGATTAGATATTAGGAGAAAATTTTTTTCACTGTCTGGGTTCTCAGGCATTGGGAATTGGTTGCCCACAGAGGTGGTGGAGTCACCATCCCTGGAGGTGTTCAAGAGGAGCTGGGTGATGTGGTTGGTGGTTTAAGGGTGGACAGTTGGGCTGGATGATCTTGAAGGTCTCTTCCAACCTTGACAATTCTGGGATTCTGTGACTCTGCACAGGCACACCAGCAAAATGGTCCATTACAGAGTTAGCATCAAATCCAGAATACCGTGACAAAATCACCTTCCTCCGCGCCACCTGATGCAGCCGCAGCTCTGCCAGTGGCAGGTCCGGCCCGATCGCTCATCCCGGCAGATCGCAGCGCTCCTTATCTCAGCTATGACGTCAGAGCTCCGTGACGTGGCGCGGCCGGCAGGGGGCAGCAGCTCCCCGCAGGTGGCAGCCAAAACCAGAGGTTTTACAGAAATACGGGGATGCGACGCGAAAACCCCACCCGAGACCGGCACAAGGGGCAGGGACTGTCACTGAGCTCGGCACGTCTGGCCAGAGAAGGTAACGCTTGTATCAGTCTTACGGCACATACGGCTTGCTTACAACATAAGCATCGTTTTTGGCTCACCACATAAGCGTTGTTTTTGGCTCAGGTGCTGTTCTTAGAGGTGGCCGCACCCTTCAAATCTCAAAACTGCAAATAAGAGCGGAATTTAAGTAGTTCCAGTGCTTTGTACCATTTATTTTTCTTTATATAGACTGGGAAGATGTACTGTGAGGAGGAGCAAAATATAAAATTACAGCCCTGCTTTTTAATAAAGTGCTGCTTCAAGTGAAATGTTGGGCCAAAAATCTCCAGAGGTCCCTTCTGACCAGCACTGGTATAGCTACACTTTGATTTCTGAAAGACCCATTTTGAAAGGGAAGATATTAAAATCAAAATCAATTTATTCAGTGAAAAGTTTGGTGTGGTTTTGGGGTTTTTTTTGTTGTTGTTTTGGGTTTTTTGTTTGTTTGGTTTTGGTTTTTGGGTTTGGTTTTGGGTTTTTTTGTTTTGTTTTGTTTTTGTTTTTTGTTTGTTTGTTTTGTTTGTTTGTTTTGTTTGGTTGGTTTTTTTTGGTTTTTTTGTTGAGGGTGCTATTGGTCAAAGCCAGGCCAGGTCAGAACTCATATAAACCACTTTTTCCCTGAGAGGAAGTGATTGCATGTCCCTTCAGAGTGACTTATGTCACCAGTAAAAGCTGCCAAGGAGTCACAACCATCTGACTCTAAGGATTGCTCCAATCTTTGTGATGTGATAGCTGAGGCAGCCTTCCCTCAAACAGATTGGAAGATCTTTATGTAAGAATACATAAAGCACCTTGCAAAAACTGGTCTTTACATGGTGGAGTACTGTGCACAGAAATTAATCCTATTATCACAATTATTGGGGATTATTTTTCACCTAATTTCCATCTCGAGGAACTTTGCGTGCTCTTGTATGTACTTATGTAGTCTTTTAATTACCTGATTCCAAAGTGCTTTCCAGTCATGAAATACTCCATGGGCATAGGTCATGTGCCCATTATTCCAGTTTACAAGTAGCACAGTAAGTTATTTGCAGTGTCAGTTGTATAACCCAGTGGTGTTGATTCCCAGTGCTTCCCAAATCCTTTCCCCACAGGCATTGTACTGTTGCGGCAGGACATAAATTTTTTATTTTATCTTTCTCAAACTGAATCCAAATATATTAAACAAAGCTGATATTTAAAATTACGTACTCCAACTGAGAATCAAATCTATGACCACAGCTGGTTTTGTTAATATTAAATTGCGTTTCCTTTTGGATGCTGTGTTTGATTAAGAGGAGAGCAGGAGCACCTATTTTTAAGATTGTTAGCAAATTTAACTGGAGTCTGTGTTTATTTTTTTCACTGTAATTAACATCGCAGCTCGAGGCAAATCAAATCAGCCAAACAGAACAACTGCTTGTGTGATGCACCAGCTGGTCTCAGAAACCTCGTTTCAAACTGGTTTAGGTGAGCAGGAAAGTTATTTGGGGACTTACTCATGTTTGCTTTCTCATTTTTTGGGGTGGTTTTTTATGGTGCATTCAGAGCTGCTGCTTCGTAAGTATGGCTGGGGGGGGGAAATGGGATGTTAGCGTTTTGTCTCTTTTTTTTCCTTTTTCCTCTTTTTTTTTCCTTTTTCTTTACATCGCTTACAACAGCTTCCTGGGAAAAAATAAAAAAGCATTGATAAATGTCACAGAAAGAAACAAAAGTCTTATGAAGGAGGCTTTCTTTTCTTAATTAAAGCAATAAATTGAGTAGCTGTGGCCCAAACCTTCTGATGAAGTATCTACAGCCTTAGGGAAGGGCTGGAATCCACCGGCCTGAAATGTGTCAATCCTACCATTTCTCAGGTGAATCTGGCTGCCTAAGTTCAATTTGCACAATATTTATAACAAGGCAGTGTCCAATTAAATGACCTCACAAGAGCTGCACACAGGACATGACATGAAGACCATTGTTCAGAAGGCTCAGAACCCAACCGGAAGAGGCACAGAAAGCAAACAGGGTTAAGTAGGGTGAATGTTGCAATTTCTTGTAGCTGGCAAGCATTTGCTGTTCTGTGGGGTTGCTACACCTTGGCAGAAGCTTCTGCTGCTGCTTGACAGATACATGCATGAGACAAGAAAGACAGGGAATGGGTGAAAAGAAGGCTAAAGAAATGTGGAAATGGGCAAAGAGATTGAGATTCAGAAAAATAAGGGTGCAGCAAGTCCTCGTAGGTTGTGAATAGGAAGAGATCACGTTACCTCATTCCTGTCTTGCCTAACCTGTTCTTAAACAACACCGGTGGTGGATAGTGCCCAGCCAAGGTCACTGAGCAGTCTATTCCCAGGCCTAGTTAGCCAAATGCTTTGTTTCTAACTCATTCTTTGTTTGTCTAACTCATTCTTCCTGTGCTTATGCCTAGTACTTGTATTTTCTGGGATAAGACTGGGGATTGCTTAGTCTCAAAACGAAAAAACTCAGGGAGGATCTTTTCAATGTGTGTAAATGCCTGATGGGAGGAAGAAAAGAAGATGCGGCCAGACTCTTCTCATGAATATCCTGTGAAAGGACAAAAGGAAATGGTCACAAACTGAAATACAGGAAATTTGACTTAAAGTTAAGAATTTTTTTCACTGTGAGGGTGGTCAAACAGTGGCACAGATTGCCCAGAGTAGGTGTGGAGTCACTGTCTTTGGAGATACCCAAACCCCACTGGACATGAACCTGGACAACCTTCTCTAGCTGATCCTGCTGTGAGCAGAGGGCTTGAACCACAGGTACCTTTCAGCCTCCACCATTCTATGGTTCAGAGACACTGGGCAAAGAAAACAGTTATTCTTGTCCTCTTTCCAGCAATTCTTGTGTACTTCAAGACTGTTTTCCTGTTTCCAATGAGAAAATAGTCCAACAAATCCCTTCACATAATATGTTCTTCACATAATAAATCACAGCTTTTAAAGTTCAGATTACCCTTGATTTCCTCTGGCCTGTTTTCTATAGATAATTCTTAAAATGGTTGTATCAAACTGAATATAGAATTTCCACGGAGGTCTGACTCAGAGTAGAGTAAAAGGATTACTGCATAGGTCTTACGTATAATGCTCCTGTGCATTTATTGTAGTATAAATGGATTATTTTTTTTTCCTTTTTTGTTACTGCTACTTTTATCAGTTTATGATCTAGGATTACCCCAGAACTCCCAATTAACCAACTGTTCCTGAGCTTGTATTTATACAGATGATTATTGTTCTTGGAAATTTTTCCTCTTGCAAGGCATTTCATTCATTTCAGGTAATTTATTCAGCTTGCCACAATAATCTCATAATGGAATCCTGATCCACAGTGGGCTTTCTGACCCTTCTAGCCTGATGAATTTACTAAGTACACTTGTTATTCCGTTATTTGGGCCATTGGCAAAGCTACAGGATAGTACCAAACTAGAGTGTCAACCATTAGTAACTACTCTCCGGGAGAAAATTCCCAAATGTTACGACTGTGGAGGTGTCAAAAGTGGACCATATTTCCTTAGATAGTTATGGGAAAATCACAAGGAACAGGATCAAAGGTCATATTAAGTGCAGACACAGCTATTGCCCAGGACCACTAGACTGTCATAAGAAGAAAGGATGTTCATTCAATCTCACATTTATTACCTTAACTGTTCACACTTCCTTGTCTTGCGGGTGCTTTAGAGTACATACCTCGATAATTTTTTTTCTGCTCGTTTTTTCTCATTTAAGAAAAGGGTCTGACTGATCTAAAATTCTGTGACTCTTCCTACTTTCCCTTTCTTAAGATCAGGATGGTGGCACAGATTCCTCAATATATAAGGAGTTATAACTGCCCAGTGGTTTCACAGACATTGGAAAACAATAGGAAATTAGAAGCTCAAATACTTTTCCTACTTTCTGGGGCCTCATCCTCTGCTAGTTTTCAAAGATCAGCACTTCCCCAAGCTGATCATGTCTCCACCTGGCCCTACCGGCCTGATGACATAGTGTAACTCCTGCAACAACAACACATGCTTGTAATTTTCCCTGCAATAATTACTCAGGGATAGTTCTATTTCCTCCTACATCCTATATGGTGTAATGGTGTATCTGGCAGGCTTAGGATGCCTTAATAAATGAAAGGGTGCCTTGCAATTCTTCGTGTGTCTCTTCCTCCAAAGAAGCAGTTGACTATTTATATGCAGTGTCTAGGATATTTTAAAATTTTGTTTAGGAATGCCTTTGACATTGTCTCAGAAACATCAGGTAAAGCTGAGTCATTTGTGCAGCTCCATATCTGTCAAAGTGTAACAGCCCTCTGATATATCACACATACCCATGGAGCCAGGGTAAAAAGCTATTATAGAAATGCAGTATATAAATTGTTCAGATAGATAGATGTTGTAATATAATTAAAATATCCAAGTGAAAAGCGCATTGCCAAGTGTTTCACGTGGCTCTGATTCCACCTCGCTCCGCTCCAATCTTGCTTCTCACTGGCAGCCGAGAAATGAAGATGCAGAACCTGACTGACTCCAACAAAAATACAGAACTTTCCTGATTTGTCTGAGGAATGATTCTACATAAATTTTATTTTATTATTATTTCCATAAAATATAGACCTTGCTTTTATTTATCTGCATATAAATATGAATATAAATTCCAACGCCGTGGCAGTTTAAACCATTTTACACATATCAATGTAGTCAGCCTATGACACTTGTGCACAGTAGGGAACAAATGTTACCTTTAGTCCCAAATGTAAAAGTGTGGTGCGAAGAACCTGCTGTGTGTTCAAGGACAAGGACTCAGATTTTCTGATTTTCAGCCCTCTTTTTCAGTCTCATGTCTATCTTCCTTCCCTAGGTTTGACAATGACCTACATAGCATTGCACAAGAAAAGCAAAGCCAGCAATAAACACTTTTAGCCTGTGCACAGCGATGATCATCTATCCCAGTCACTCAAGTATAGAACATATAATCTCACAGGAAAATAAAGTTCTTTTAATTTCTGGTTTAGCCCTTTGAGAGTCATAAGAATTCTAATTACCGGCACAGTACTTAACTGAGCATCAAGAGCTTGAGGATTGCAAGATCTGTACAGGACTTTTTTATCCACATGTCACAGATGAAAGAAAAGCTGATAAGCGTTTTTTGACCTAAATTGTTGCCTGGCAGCTAGAGATTCTGCTCTTGGGAGGAGAGGGTTGAGTGTCACTCTTCGAACCTCGCACATCCCTACTCCTCTCTTAAGCACTGAGGTGTATCTGCCGTGTAAATGCAGCATTGTGTAGAGGCTGAGGTTCTGTAAATATGAGTTCTCTTGGAGACCCGTGGGTAGGTGTGTCAATGAGGTTTTTTTATGGCTCCAAATGTCTGCCAGAATAATTTCACTCACAGTGTTAAAAACCAACCAGCTCCTCCGTGTGTTGGTGAATCTGGCTGAGATATAGCAAGGCTTCCAAAAGAACACTCTTCCTGTTCCAGCTCATGACATTTGGGAAGGTGGTGGTCACTGGAAAAGCTCCTCTGGATGACAGTCTGAGACTCATCACAGGGCTCTGCTGTTCTACATGTGAGCACATGAATTGGGTTCCTTAAGATCTGCAACAGAAAACAGGAGATGCACTCCAGGACTGCCTCTGACAGGCTCCAGCTGCTAAGGGGTCTGTAGGACAAAACTAGATCTGATCTTAAATAAAGCCCCTGGAGTGTGCATAGTTCAGAAGCCGGATCCTCAGCACCAGCTGTTGAGTTCTCCAGATCCTTTCCGATTCTATGGTACTGCTTCCTAACGCAGGCACAGTTGGCATTAGTGTATCCATACTATAGACACGATCTGATTCTGCTCAGTGTGACACTGGCACTGTCTGAGTGACACTGAGGTAAGTCCTGACCCTACAAAATTAGGCTTCTTCTGCTCAGTAAGTTTGTTCTTACTTCAGTTACTGTGATTTAGAGTCCAGTTTCGTAAATAGTATTTAATAGGTTATTGTGCATCTGCAAATCCAGTTCACAATATGCTGCACGAATGCTTGTGGCTATCCAGTGCAGGCTTGGGACAGGAATAGAAACACACAGCTGGGAAGGAGGAAAGGATTATTTGAGCTGGCTTTAGCAGTGCTCAGTATTGTTGCTGAATGTCAAAGCCTGTCAGACCTTACTCTGCAAAGTTCCCTCCAGAACAGCTTCTGGGGTGAGGAAAGGAGAGTTTGACCCCAAGTTGATTTGTTGCATAGGATTTTGCTGCAGCTGTACATGTGCTTATTTTGAAAACACATTATTCACAATACAGAGCATGGAGTCCACTAGAGTGATATAATACAAATATTTTGTGTTAAAACTTTATTAACTCAATGGAGTACTAAAGTATGTTTTCCATCACAACTCAGTAATGTTTAAATCCTGGAATGATAAGACCACTGGCTTTCAAGCTGATGAAAAATGCCTCATTTTCTTATGTTCATCCCTTAAATATCTCGTTCTGTTATTGACTTTGCCTTTGTAATGGTTCTAAATCCCTGGAATCTGAACAGACATTGCTGGCTCTGCACAGCACCTCGCACAGTGGGGATCCTTATCCAGAACTGCAGCTCCTGGGCATGACACGAATGTAAACAATGCATAATAATTCATAAGTACTGTATAAAATAATGAGAGCCAGGAGAACAAGGAGCAAGAGGAAAGTGATTCAACCCCCCACACTTTTCCTGCATTTATTTCCATCACATATGACTGACAGATTTTTGCACTGAATATCTAATACATTTCCTTTTCCTAGGGCAGCCAAAACCAGGGAAAAGTGACAAAAAGAACTGTATAACACTTCAGCACTTGGCAACTACTGCTGTTCTTCAGGTGTCATCTGATGCTTGGCCTCCACAGTATTCACAGCACATAAAGTTAGCTATGCAGAAATGGAATACATATATTTGGCTATTTTCGCTATTTTACTGTCTAATCTACTGATAAATCTCGAGGAAAAAGCTAGATTCAGTGAACACCAGTAAAACTACATAGATGATGATGTTTTTTGTTTCTATAATATTAAAATAGAAAAAAAAAACCCTAGGGAAATTAAAGCAACTTCCAAGAAAGCTACTTGCAAAATTGATTCAAACTGGCTAAATGGTATCAGAAAAAAAAACCTTTTGAAAATCTTTTTTTCTAAAAGACATATTAAATTCCAGTGATCCTGAAATTTTACTTTTCATCCTTTCTAAAGGCAGAATTCTTCTTTTTGTCATGTGAGCTATTTTGCTGTTTAAAAAACCCCCAGCCTAAATTAAAAGTAAAGAAAGGGAGATAACTTCTTCCGAAGGGTAGTAAAACCACTGACTTTTTCAGACTGAGGAAAAGCAAGTAGAATCTGTTTTAAATCAGATGCAAATTTTATTACAATGGCCATGAAGAACAGCCTGCTGTTTACTGTGGAGAAATTATGAATTAAATGTGGCCTTGGTATAGTATAAACAGTATTTTAACTGAGGAAGGCGGCCCAACAACACAGTGAGGAATCTTTTTATGTTCAGTAGCTTGGTAGTCTCCAAAATGGAATTTGCAATTCTAGAATAAAAGAATAGTAGGCAGTCAAAACATTCTCATTTATTTTTGAAAATGGTCCCATTGATTTGCTCTTAACAGCAAGTGCAACAGAGGGAAATCAATACGTTGTCCATAAGCCATAGAGTATACTGCAGATATTAACCACATACACATCGCTTCGAAGGGAGAAGGTTGTTCTTTTCCTAGTGCTCACTGAAATGGAAATATTCCCGTTGCAAGTAAGAGATTTTCATGGGGAAGGAGGAAATACCACAGTTCCTCTTCCTTTAGAGATAACTACAGCTGCCACAAAAAGTTGCTTCAGTGAAAAGAAAGCTAAAAATAAATTGAGGCAAAAATTGTTATGCAGAACTGCTTTCCCTGGTTTTTGAGAGTTTTCATTTTCTTGCCGAAAAGCTAACGTTCATGCCAGAAGTTTTGTATTTTTCTGTTATAAAACACAGCATACAACTGTTTTTCAGTAGTACATTTACAGGCACTTCAGAAAATGTTCTAGTACCAAACAAATCTCTTTTATCCACTATCTTGCCTGTCAGGAGACCCTCTTGTGTTACTCTTGTTCTGAGGAGGTTCCTTCTCAAAGCATACTCTTCAGTCTCTGTTTAATGCATAACAGACCCTCTCTAAAAAGTAGACAAAAAAAAAGCCTTCTCAAAAACCTGTATTTCAGAAGAGGAAAGTAACCTGACTGAGAGAACCTCCCTAAGCTCCAAAGTGAAACAGAAGCACATGGAAGGTGTAAGCAGGTAGGGAATGCCGAGGAGGGATACAGAGGTATTGCCTTGGACACACAGGGATGAAAATAGAAATGACAAAGCACAGTTGGACTAAAAACTGACAAGGAATATGAAGGGTAACAAGAAAGGCTTCTGTAGTTACTTTGGCATCAAAAAAGATGACCAAAGATCTTTCTAATGTTTCTCTGGAAGCTGCCAGGAGCATTGAAACCAAACAAACAAAAAAAAATTGTTCCATGACTTCTTAGCGACCGACATTTAGAGATAAAGTTCCTCACACTGTCTACAGTGTCATTTCCAAATCTGGTACCCTTCACCTCTGGAAGAGTGGTGTACTTGTCCAGTCTATCCAGCCAATTGTACTTCCAAGTGTGGAGTGTTCCTAAATCACATCCCTTTCCATTAATCAACATTTACACTTGAAATCAAGCTGCTGGCAATCAGGTAATACTGGGAGAGTGCCTGACTAATTGTTAGCCTACGCATTTCCTTACCATTAGCTAGTGACAATTAATTGCAAAAATGCGAAATTAATCTTCCAATTTTTCCCCCTGTGCTAACTAAAGCTGACAGGCTCATAAAAACAGCACCCAGCTGTGAATCCGTGGAAAACACACTGAATGCAAACAGAAAACTACCCACGGGGAAAAAAAAAAGCTCTGATCAAAGCGTGAAAAAGGGCAAAACAAAAGTCTGTCCTTGAAATCCCTGCAAGCATTTTAATGGCAACCCTATGCATTGTGCTACAACACTGAGCTACTTGGGAAACGCAAGCGGAATAGAGATGATATTGCAAGTGATAAATATTTAGTGAATGATAGTGCAGACTAAAGGCATGGGAGCAAAAATAATGTTTTGACCCACTGAGAAGTTCAGTTCCAAATCCCAAACCAGAAAAGTTCTGAAGCACATCTTATCTTAGAAGATGTTAATGTTCAATTAAATCTATTTAAATTATACATCTAAAGTCATGCCTGCACTTAAATGCTTTTCTAGACTGGCTGCTCAGTACCTCCCAAAAGCAAGCTTTTGCTTGGGTCTGGAATGTTCACATTTAGTAAGGAGATTTCTCATTTCTTAAAGTCGTTTAGACACGTGTTTTGTAGCGTCACTAATGAAGGGGATGAGGGGAGCCGAGTTGATGTGAGCCGACTTGAGGGGAGCTGGGCTGAGGGAAGCCGATCTGAGGGGAGCCGGGCTGAGGGGAAGGGGCTGCGGGCAGCCGATCTAAACGGAGCCGGGCTGAGGGGAAGGGGCTGAGGGAAGCCGACTTGAGGGGAGCCGGGCTGAGGGGAAGCGGCTGAGGGAAGCCGATCT